>LPNX010710380.1:258904-316639 GCA_001517045.1 Pseudotsuga menziesii | reverse complement strand
AGCATAACAATGCATAAATTCCAAGTCCCCCTTCATGGACCTCCCTACCTCTATTTATATGGGGGAAATAAGGTAGTTTTGAAGGTTGGAGAAGTTACAGCAGTTAAGGAAATTAAGTTAAATGAATTAACTAATCTCCAATTAACTCATGTTTTAATTTTAATGTTTAAATGCTAAGAGGCACATTCGTGGGTTTTCCTTAAGGAAAATCGTGAATGTACAAAAAACGCATTTTTAGGGTATTTCTAGGCATTTTCAGACTTTGATGTCTTCTGGAAAGTTTTAGCTAACTGAAATACCTTTCCAACGGTGTAGAAATGAGGTCAAACAGAGTTACAAAACTCAAGATATGGGTCCTCCAAGATAGGTGTTTTTACAATGACTTCCATGAGGTGCCGACATGCGACAAAATCATGGGAAAGTGGTCACAGGCAGAGATGTGTCATTTTGGGCTATAACAATATGAACTCAAAAGGTGAGATCAGGCTACCAAACTCTCAGATCCAGCAAGCAAACAACAAGCAAATTACACAACAAACTTCATAGAAGTAAAATATATGAAAACACGTGCTCTAAGGAAGTAATGAACTTACCTCGACACACTATGTGTGGTTGCACCAGAGTGCGAGCAGGTGGACGACACACAATGTTCACTGAGTAGAGGCACCAAAGGCGCTCTGTGTCATATGCATGAAGGCACCAATGATGCTTAGTGTCATGGTGTAGTAGGCACCAAATAGGGACGATGCTTTGCCAAATATTCCCAGGTGCATCGATGAATTAACAAATGGAAAAAGTCAAATCACATGCAAATAAACCAAAAGGACTGAGCTGGAATGATACGGAAGTAAATAACACTTCAAACATAGGGGAATGATGAAAAAAATAAGGTGGATCACTAACCTTAATAATCCAAGTGATTTAAGAAAAGAGAATGAAAGTTTTACAAGCAAGAGTGTTACCAGATATCTTATATCTAACTAGATCTGCTCTAGATCTAACTGGATCTCCTCCATATCTGACTGGATCTGCCCTAGATCTACCTGGATCAAGCCTTCCCCAGCAGATTCGACAATTTTGTTTGTAGGAATTCTGCAACCGTTGCAGACACCGCTTGTTACTCTACCTTGTATGGTACAAGTATAGAACAAAACACCAAAGCAGTATATCCTTTCCCTAGATGGTTAATCTACTTTAATAAAATGACTTTTACACCTCACATCCGAAAGCTCTAGTCTTCGATCCACTGCTCTTCATGCGATATATAGTACCTGCAAGGAAGCATTAGGAAAATGAGACAATAATATGAGAGTAAACAGATATATTAACAATCCATATTAGTGATCAAGGAATCTAATAATAATTTACTAATATTAACACAAATCAAATATAGGAAAGGGGAACACTGTTGTATTAATCAAATAAGAAGGTAAAGCTACAACCAAATCCTTGATGTTGACAAATTTGTCTTCCACAATGGTATTTGACACAATCACAACTCTCCACACTCACACAAAGCTCTTTTCACACAAACTCACTCAACGTTTCCTCAATACTAGACTTCAATCCAAAAGCATAAGAATTCTCTTCTTGGTCTCTCTCAGATAGTCCATGAAGGCGTCTTTTATAGGCAAGGGAGGCTCATATGAGATGATATTCTTCAAGAAAGGGAAAGGGGATGATCCCTATGGATGAGGAGGTCGAATTCCACCTCTCCTTAGTTGGTAGGAACCACCTCCATGAGGGATTTCGTATGGAAGCTTCTCGAAACTTCATTTTTCCATATTTTAGCTCTGTTGGTGCTTTTTGCACAGAGGATAAAGGCGTTGGCGACACATGATGTCAAGAGATAACAGGTGCTGATTCTCTTTCATAAGGTAGAAAATGTACCAGTCAACTTAAGAGTGGGAAAAAACATCCAGAAGAATCCTTGGCAAAGTTCTTTGAAGGGTGCTTAGGCATCAGTGGATATTTTAGGTGCAACAATCTAATCTGTTATGAATCTTAAAAACTAAAGGAACATGAGAAAAATTATGTAGTTGATGATATGGAATTGGAAGCTATCATTCATGTCCTTAAGATCATGAGACATTATATAGTAGGAAAGAAATTTTTGTTATTGACATACAACATTGGGTTAAAATATTTATTTGATAAAAAAACATTGAATTCCTGTCAAGCCAGATGGCTTGCATTCCTGAGTGAGTATGGTTTTGAAATTAAACACATAAATGGGAAGGAAAACATCGTAGTGAATGCACTGAACCGACAACAACATAGAATGTAATCAATACTAATTAGTGATTATGAATCTGAATTCAAAACTTTGTTGAAAGAAGCATAAAACAATGGCGAGCAGTATAAAAGATTGGTGGAAAAATGTAACCAAGAAATTTTTATAACTAAAGAAAGTTTGTATCAGATTGATACAGAAGGATTTCTACGTTTCAAAAATTGAATTTATGTGCCCAACCAAAATAATATAAAGCAGACCATCTTTAGATAATTACATGATAAAACGTGTGCAAGGCACCCCAGATATCAGATTTTTATAACAACCTTGAAGAAATATTTTTATTTTCCAAATATGAAAAAATAAGCAGCCGATTATGTGGCCCAATGTTTTACTTTTCAACAGGTTAAGGCTATTCACCAACACATAGCCGGATTATTGCACCCTATACCCATACCTGAGTAGAATGAGAAACTATAACTATGGAATTTATTACAGGGTTATCGAGAACAAAGAAGCAAAATGACTCTATTATGGTTGTAGATAAAATAAGTAAAGTATCCCATTTTATACCTGTAAATTCAACTTATAAACCTGTAAATATTGCTGATATATTTATGAAAGAGATATTCTTACTACATGGGATTCCAAAAATAGTTATTATGGAATGCAATGCTAAATTCACTTCAAGATTTTGGACAACATTATTTAAGGGTATGGATACAAAATTGAACTTTAGTACAACCTATCATCCAAAAACAGATGGACATACTGAACAGGTGAATCAGGTTCTGGAAGACATGTTAAGAATGTATGTGATGAATCAACCAACCAAATGAGAGGATTATATTTGTTTGGTGGAATTCTCATCTAATAATAATTATCAAGCATCTCTCAAAATGAGTCCTTTTGAGGTGTTGTATGGAAGGATATGTAAAGTACCTATGAGTTGGGGAAATATGGAGGATATGATGGTTTTAGGGCCAGACATGCTAGCATAAATGGAAGAAATGACATGAAAAATAAAACTTAATTTAAAAGCAGCACATAACAGACATAAGAGTTATATAGACAAGAAGCGGACATGCAAAGAGTGTAAAGTAGGAGAGCATGTGTTTCTGAGAGTCAAACCAAAGAAAAACAAACTAAGAACAAGGATTTACACAAAACTTGCACCCGGATATGTGGGACCGTTTGAAATTCTAGCTAGAATAGGGCATGCAACTTATCAGGTTGCCTTACCTCTGTATATAAGAATTCATGATGTTTTCCATATTTCTTTATTAAAAAAATATGTTGTTGACCAATCTCATATTATTAGTTGGGATAATGTATTGGTGGAACCAGAGGGCGACTTTCACATGGAACCAATGTGAATCCTTGATAAAAGAGAAATACAACTTCAAAAACATACTATTGTACAAGTTAACGTACAATGGAAATATTATTCAACAAGAAGAAGCTACTTGGGAAATAGAAGAAATTATGAACAAAATTTTCCTACTTTATTTCAAGACTTTAATAATACGGATTAAGCATCGAGGGTGATGCAAAGTTTTTAGGAGGGGAGGATTGTAATACCCCCTCATTACATTTTGTTGGTTTATTTTGGCTAAGTACAAACGAACAAGTGAGTTAATTTTTATATTAATATAATTTTTAAGTTTAGAGTTTTAACAACTATACAGTTAATTGATAGAAACTTAGTTTTAAAACCATTACCAAATCCTCAACATTATTTATGAAGACAAGTGGCTAGTAATAAGGAGAATTGGTTATTGCTATAAAATTCCTAAGCAAAGATAAAAATGACATGGAAAAATATGTTAAAAAGGAGGGAAAATAAATATAAACAAGAGAGCTGGTGGAGATCATGAAAGTGAAGGCTCTAAGTGATGTATTCATGAAATAATGCAGAGCTTCCAGAGAGCATCTATGGGATGTTAGGCTCTGTATTGGAACTGTCAGTGAGAATAAGAGAATGTTAGGTTCTGGAGTAAACAACTCTCTCTAGTTACTGGTGGCAACTTGAATCTTTAGGAAAAAAAATTTAAACTAAGAGTTTGGGCAAGGAGGTGGAACAATACAAGCATTTTCATGTGGTTGGGTGGAGTATAGTTAAATCCTCGATTCCCAGAATATTCAGATAGTTTTACTTGAAACTAAACTCTTATTATTATAGTTGGAAATGCATAATGATTTTGTATTAGTTTAATGTAATTTAGGAGATATAAATGTAATGTAAACTTATAGTTAATCAATTAGAATAATTGTTATCCCCATACTTAATATTTCTTTAATCTTTCTTTACATTATTTTAACAGGGTAATGACACAAATATGGGGAAGTTTGAAAGAAAATCTAAATGTCGAGTAGTTTCATTTAACCCCTAGAACCCTAATAGTAATTGATTGTCTAACCCTTATGTTCATTACTGTTTCAATCTTTATATTTCTCAACTCGTATTTATAAAACATTTTCAGGTATACTATAACCCTAAATATAGTGTATTCTACACTCAACGATAAACCGTATACAAGTTCCTTTGATAAACAACTCAGTTTCATTCCAACAAAAATCACAGCTGAAAATATGTTTAAGATAGAGGTCTTTAGAACCAACAGTAATCATTTAAACAGTAACCCAAAAACCGATAACAAGCTTTAAAAATAATTACTATTGGAAAATGTTCAGGCCGGTAATTCCTCTTTAAAAACCTAGTTAACTAGAAACCCTAAAAACAAAAAATAGTGCACGAAAACTCAACTTACGAATAGAGGGACAACTAATTATTAATTAACAAAACTATTATAACTTATACACTAATAAACATAACAAAATTTGATGATATTGTCAAAGAATAATCATTATAAGTCCATGATATAGTTCAACCTGTTATATAGTCTTCTTCTCAAGCTTAAAAAGAAATATTAACAACAGAGTATTACATTGGAACCATACCAGGTACAGGTTCAACGTATTCCACCATTAAAATACATTAATAACAGAACATGTTGTGCAAGTAAACTAAGATGTATGACAATTGAGGGAAAAACCCTAACCTTTGAAAATTAAGGTGATCGCCATATAAGAACAACAAATCCATTTCCATAACTGACCATGAATATGGCCCATATTTTCATGCTTCACGCAATAGTTTAGGATGAAGTAGAAAGTTGAAATCAAAACTTACTAGGGTTCATCTCAACCTTCAAAGTCGAGGATATTATCCAAGTTTCCAAGTTCTCCACCTGTAACCACAAAATAAGAAAAACATTAATCACAATCTTGGACTATCAAAACATTAAGATTGCTAATACAAATGTAAAATAGATTTTCGTACTAAAATTTGGAATAATTGTTGTAACCCTGTCAACGTTAGGAAGCAACTGGGTTTTTTTCCAACCAAGTTGAAACCGAAAATTGTATAAACCTGCTGAAAACAAAAATTATAGTATAATTCCTCTTTAATATGCTCTGATTTCCAATAACTTGATAAAGCACCACTGTGGCTGAGCTGCAAACATAGTTTCAGGATGTTAATAATTGAATTCCACATGAATAAGCTAAATAGAGTGATCGAAACCGTGACTTAAGGAAACTTCCAGAAAACTGGTGGTTTATAGCTATAAAGCAACATGTTGGAACTGAAATCTTATCCAAACTCAATTAATCAATTATGCCTTTGTTTACATAGACTATAACCTAGGTAGATATACCTTAACCTTCGACTCTTGGAGGAACACTTGGGGTATTTTAACTTTGGTTTTTACCTGTACAATATTAAGATGAGTGTTACCCGTAAGGCTAAGTAAGTCTTGAGTTAAATTTTCCATTTCTTCCAAAACATTAGTGAAGAGTCGCCTTGGTAAACATCTAAAACTTAGAAATCATGTTACTAGTTTAGCTGGGGGTTAACCTTCAACAACCATAGGTAGAGTTTACTTTTATAAATTTGTTCTTACTGATTTTGCTTATAGTAAGGTTTGTTACTATGGTTTGTTACAAAATCGTATTAGAGCAAGGTTAAAACACTTCAACCTAATGGAAATCACTTAATCATGTAGCATTATATGATTGAGTATTTTGAATACAAACAACTATAAATAGCAAACAAATAAATATTGATACACGCAAACATAGCAATGGAAGAAGCACAAATTGATGAGGAAGAAGTAGTGCCTGAAGGTATGCCCGCATTATAGGATGCAAGTCTCCATGTAGAACTGGGAGCAAAATGTAACATAGATATGTAGTAAGAAATGTTAGAAAGAATGAGGAGTTTGAGGGTGGAGTTGGAAAGCCTTAACAGTAGACAACCTCAAAATAATGAATGCTAAATCAGATTAAGATGAGATTAACTAATTAATCCTAAAGAATTTAACATACCCACCAAAAAACAATGGCCAAAACTCTTATAGTATTGGGAAGAAAAGAAAAGGAGCAGTACAAAGGGGCAGTAGTGGAGAAACTATGGATAATATTCCTGTACGAACATGAGATACAACAAAATATAATGACACAAAATTTGAGAAGCAAAAAGAAAAACTTGTAGAATTGCAGGGGGGATTTAAAAATTTAAGGTCTCCAATGTTTGATGGAGAGTCTGAGGAAGCCGGTGAAGCATAGTTACTAAATATTAAACGATATTTTGAAGTATACAAATATGATGAAAATATTTAAGTTTAGCAATCTTTCAGTTGAGTGGAAAAGTTGCTCTATGGTGGAGGCTCAAAGTGTGAATAATATACACAGTAAAGAATTAATTTGGAATTAAAAAAAAAACATTGTTTAAAAAAGATGTCAGAAAGATACTATGATGAGAAAGCTAAAGAGTTGAATGGTTTAAGATTGGGAATGTCAACCATGGAAGAATTTGTAACCAAATTTGTGAATTTACAATGTTATGTACCTTATTTAAGGGAGGAAAAAGCTAGGGTTTATAGGTTTATTAGTTGTTTACCTCTGACATATAAGGAAAATATTGAGTTTGATATGACTAAGACCATGGATGAAGCAACTAGAAAAGCTAAGTTGTGTTACCACTTGTTTAAACAATGATCATAATTAAGAAGAAATTGGCAACATAAAAAAATGAAAAGTTGGATCAACGTAAGAAAGGATTTAAACCCTCACCTTTTAGGAAAGGGACAAGAATTCATATCGATAACTATTACATTATTCCAAGTTCAACCAATAGAAATGACATAAAGAGTATCGAAAATTCCAGTGGGTGATGAAATTACATATCTAAGGATGTTAAATGTTGCGGATGTAATGGACCTAACCTATACAGAAATTTCCCACACAATCCTAACAAAAAGATGACACCCATAAGCATGTTGTAGGAAGCTTCCACTGTCAATGACTTAGCCAGGAGTATACCTAGAATTAATGTTGCTTTGGAGGGTAGACAGGTGGATCATCAATCCACCATGTTGGAAGTAGAAGGTAAAATTCCGAACACATGTGTTTCTATACTCATCAATTGAGGAGCTAGTCTAAATTATATTGCACCAACAACTGTTGAAAAGTTTAAACTTGTTTTAAGGAAAAACGAAAAAATGCATGGCTGGTACAGTTGGCTACAGGGGTAAAACATAAGTTTACAGGAATGGTTAAAAACCGTAGATTAGCTCTTAATGACATGGACACCTCAATTAATCTAAATATACTTTCTTTAGGATCCTATGATATTTTGATAGGCATGGATTGGCTGGAATCGCATAATTCCATCATAGACTGTTTTCATAAAATTTTGGGCTGTAGGGACGAGGAAGGTAAATATTATACAGTGAAGGGGATTTATAGACCTATATGTACTAGGAAAATTTCAGCAGTACAACTTAAAAAGTGTATTAGAAAATGGTGTCAAATTTATGCCATCAAAATTAAAGAAATGGAGCCCGAAAAGTCAACATCAGTGTTGGAACAATTGCCTATTTTGAAGGAATTTTAGGATGTGTTTCTTGATGAGATACAAGGATTACCACATAAATGAGATTTAAACTTCAGCATAGATATAATGTTGGGTTCAACACTGGTATCATGAGCTCCTTATTGTATGAATACTCCAGAATTGACACAGTTATGGATGCAAATACAATAATTACTGGACAAGGAATATATTTGACCTAGTGTATCACCATGGGGAGCACCTGTGTTGTTCGTTAAAAAGAAGGATGGCACTTTTAGAATGTGCATATATTACAGACAATTAAATAAGATGACAATTAAAGACAAATATCCTTTACCAAGAATATATGACCTGTTTGATCAAATTGGGGGACCAAAAATATTCTAAAAAATTAAACTGATGTTGGGGTACCATTAGGTACGGGTCAAAGAGGAAGATATATGTAAAACTACTTTTCGAACAAGATATGGACACAATGAATTTGTGGTAATGTCGTTTGGCTTAACAAATGCTCTTGCAACATTTATAAAAATGATGAATAATGTGCTAAGTAATTTTTTGGATAAATTTGTGTTGGTATTTATTGACGATATTCTAGTATATTCAAAGAATGGAGTAGAGCATGAAGATCACTTACGAAAGGTTTTGCAAACTTTAAGAGAAGATCAGTTATATGAAAAATTGATTAAATGTGATTTTTATAAACAAGAGGTACAGTATTCGGGACATGTTATATCATAGAAGGGAATAACATTTGACCTTTCTAAAATCAAGGCTATCCTAGAATGGTTTGCACCAAAATATATACATGATATGAGATCTTTCATGGGGTTAACTAGATATTACCGCAGATTCATTGAAAACGTTTCCTGAACAGTTCATACTATAACAACTTTGTAGAATAAAAGTGTTCGATTTATTTGGAGCCAACAATGTCAAGATAGCTTTGATAAATTAAAATATTTATTAACGACTGCACCAATATTAAAAATTACTCATCCAAATAAGGAATTTTTGGTATGAACTGATGTGAGTAAAGAAGGTTTGGGAGGATTTTTAACTCAAGAAGGTCATGTAATATGTTATGAATCCTAAAAACTAAAGGAACATGAAAAAAATTATGTAGTGCATGATATGGAATTGATAGCTATCATTCATGCTCTTAAGATATGGTGACATTATATGGTAGGACAGAATTTTTTGTTACTAACATACATCATTGGGTTAAAATATTTATTTTATAAAAAACTTTGAATTCTTGTCAAGTCATATGGCTTACGTTCCTGAGTGAGTATGATTTCAAAATTAAACACATAAAGGGGAAGGAAAACATCGTAGTGGATGCACTGAGTCGACAACAATATATAATGTATTTGGTACTAATTAATGATTATGAATCTAAATTCAAAACTTTGTTAAAAGAATCATCAAATAATGATGATTAATATAAAAGATTGGTGGAAAATGTAACTAGGAATTTTTAGAACTGAAGAAAGTGTGTATCAAATTGATATAGATGGATTTCTACATTTCAAAAATCGAATTTATGTGCCCAACCAAAATAATATAAATCAGATCATCTTTAGAGAATTACATGATAACCCGTTTGCAGGAAACCCTGGAAATCTGAAATTTATAACATCCTTATAAAAATATTTTTTTTTAGCCAAATATGAAAAAAGAAGCAACTGATTATGTGAGTCGATGTTTTACTTGTCAACAGGTTAAGGCTTTTCACTAACACCCACCCGGATTATTGCAGACTATACCCATACATGAGTGGAAACGGGAAACTAAAACTATGAATTTTACTACAGGGTTACCGAGAACAAAGAAGCAAAATGCCTCTATTAAGGTTGTTGTAGATAAACTAAGTAAAGTATCCCATTTTATACATGTAAATTCAACTTATAAAGCTGTAAATATTGTTGATATATTTATGAAAGAGATGTTTAGAGTACATGGGATTCCAAAAATAGTTATTACGGATCGCGATGCTAAATTCAATTCAATATTTTGAACAACATTGTTTAAGGATATGGATACAAAATTGAACTTCAGTATGTAGCCTATCATTTGCAAACAAATGGACATTCTGGATGGGTGAATCAGGTTCTGGAAGACATGTTAGAAATGTATGTGATGAATCAACCAAGCAAATGGGAGCATTACATTCATTTGGTGGAATTCACATATAATAATAATTATCAAGCATCTCTTAAAATGAGTCCTTTAGAGGTGTTGTATGGCAGGATATGTAAAGTACCTATGAGTTGGGGAAATATGTAGGATATGATGGTTTTAGGGCTAGACATGCTAGCACAAGTGGAAGAAATGGTACGATAAATAAAACTTAATTTAAAAGTAGCACAGGACAAATATAAGAGTTATGCAGACAAGAAGCAAACAACTAAACAATATAAAGTAAGAGATCATTTGTTTTTTAGAGTCAAATCAAAGAAAAGAAAACTAAGAGTAAGTCTTTACACAAAACTTGCACCTAGATATGTGGGACCTTTTGAAATTTTGGCTAGAATAGGGCCTATAGCTTATCAGCTGGCCTTTACCTTCTTATATAAGAATTCATGATGTTTTCCATATTTCTTTCTTAAAAAATTTTGTTTCTAACCAATCTCATATTATTAATTAGGATAATGTATAGGTGGAACCAAAGGAGATGTCCACACGGAACCAATGTGCATCCTCGATAAAAGAGAAATGCAACTTCGAAAACAGACTATTGTACAAGTTAAAGTACAATGGAAGCATTATTCACCTGAAGAAGCTACTTGGGAAAGAGAAGAAATTATGAGACAAAAATTTCTTGCTTTATTTCAAGACTTTAATAATACTGATTAAGCACCGAGGACATTGCAAAGTTCTTAGGAGGGTAGGATTGTAAGACCCCTCGTTACATTTTGTTGGTTTTTTTTGCCTAAGTACAAGGGAACAAATGAGTTAATGTTTATATTAATATAATTATGAAGTTGAGGGTTTTAAAAACTATATAGTTAATTGACAGAAACTTAGTTTTAAATAGTTATGAAATCCTCAGCATTCTTTATGAAGACAAGTGGCCGGTAGTAAAGAGAGTTGGTTATTGCTATAAAAGTCCCAAGCAAAGAGAAAAAGGGCATACAAAAAGATGTTAAAAAGAGGTAAAATAAATACAAACAAGAAAGATTCCAGAGATCACGAAAGTGAAGGCTCTAAATGATGTATTCATGAAATAGCATAGAGCTTCTAGAGAGAATTTGTGGGATGTTAGGATCTGTACTAGAACCGTTAGTGAGCATAAGAGAATGTTAGGTTATGGAGTAAAAAACCCCCTCTAGTTACTGGTGGAAACTTGAAGTTACATGAAAACTATTTTATAACTAAGAGTCTGGGAAAGAGGGTGGAACAATACACTCTTGTCGAATATAGTTGCTAAAGCCTCAATTCCCAAAATATTCATATATTGATTTTGTTGAAACTAAACTCTTATTTTTACAGTTAGAAATGCATAATGATTTTGTATTAGTTTAATTCAATTTAGCAAAGTATCAATGTAATGTAAGCTGCTAGTTAATCAATTAGAATAAGTTTTATCCCCATACTTATTATATGTTTAATATTTCTTTACATTATTTTAACAGGGTAATGACACAAATATGGGGAAGTTTGAAAGAACCCCTAAATGTCGAGTAATTTTGGTTATTAATTATCTAACCCTTATGTTCATTATTGTTTCAATCTTTATATTTCTAAACCGGTATTTATTATACATTTTAAGGTATAATGTAACCCTAAATATAGGGTATCCTACACTCAACAATAAACCATATACAAGATTCTTCCATAAACAACTCAGTTTCATTCCAACAAAAATCACAGGTGAAAAAATGTTTAAGATAGCGGTCTATAGAACCAGCAGTAAGCATTTAAACAGTAACCCAGAAGCTGATAACAATATTTAAAAAGAATTACTATTGAAAAAATTTCAAACCGATAATTCCTATTTAAAACCTTATTTAACTAGAAACACTAAAAATGAAGAATAATGCAAGAAAAATCAAGTTACAAACATAGGAGCAAGCTAAGTGTTTTAATAGATTTGATGAGGCCTTTAGTATGCTCTACCTCAACACTTCAAGAGAACTTCTATTTCACATATAAAGTCTTGGCACACCGAATGAAGTTTGGGTCAAGTTTGAGTCACTATTTGGGAAGACAGATGAAATGAGAGGCCATCATCTTGAGAATGAGCTAATCTCACTGAGCCCAACTCACTACGAGACCATTGAAGAATTCTTCACCAAGTTTAAAGCACTAGTAATTCAGATAAAACAATGTGGCATAGAGAAGAAATATTATCATCTTATTTTTTCCATCCTTTCTAAGTTGGCGATGGAGTATTCTGTAAATGTTTTGACATTTCACTTTAGCAAACTGACAACTAGAAATTGGAAGATGCCTGTGCTAGCAGATTTCATGGAGTCTTTGACTCGGGAGCAGGAAAAACTCATACAAATGGGTACCATCATCAAATACAAGGATAAATCTCTTGCTGCTGGTGTATCAAATCAATCCCATAGCAAGAAGAAATATTGAAGCAAAGGGAGAAACAAAAGAAGGAATCAAGTTTAGAAATCTCTAGTTTTACTGATGGGAACTCGAAATATAGGAGGAGAAACAAGAGAGAAAAACCCACATGTGATTATTGAAAAATTTCACATCTTGAGAGAGATTTCTTCAGAAGAAAATGGACATCATGACCACGATCCTTGAGGAGAACCACATTTATCTTCCATAATTTGCAAAAAGTTTGGAGCGTAAGCAAGGAAATGGTAAGGTTGAGAATGCATTGGGTGCATGGGTAAAACCCAATTCTGTTTTCTCTGTTTCTGATATCTATATTTGTGATTCACATTCTGATATATCAGAACCAGAAACCTCCATCCCTTCCTTGAAAAAATTCTCAATGAGTTCATCAAAGCTTCCTCCCAAAACTAGTCATTTTTCACTAGCTTTTGATGTGCCTTCTGAAATCTCTTCCCAGATCCATTCATATCTTTCCATTTATTATTATAAAGATGATATATAGGCTGATGTATGGCCTATGACAGTCATTGAATCATTTCCCCAACCATCTCATGACCAAAAGACCCATCAACCCTCAAGTTCACTAGTTGGAAATTAAGAAAATTGCCTAGTTTCCAATGCTACGTCTCTTGTATATGTTGCTTTTATGTATTTTATGTATTTCATTGGTTGGAAATCCATATCACTGGCCTTCAGGGGACTGCTGTTCCATATGTCTGGAATTTCCTTCACCACCCATGGTTCGAATCTCAACTCTCCAGACCTTCCAGGTTTGCTCAATTGCAATTGTGATCTAGTTGCTCACTCTTCTCTTCCTATGGATCCATTCGCTCATGGAGACACCATACCTATGATATCTTCTACTGTGTATGACATATATTCTGATATTTCAGAGCCTCATGAGATTTTTTACAGAGTTGTGAAGGTGCTTCGTCAAATTGGGAGAAATATTCATGGTTTTATTCATGATACGATAACTACACATAATGCAGGTTTTGTTGAATCTTTTGATGTTATTTGGGAAAGTGTTTGCAGATATATCTTTTCCATGGTTGATTATTCTATTAGATTAGAGTATGCTTGCAGCAAAATACATTCTTATGATGCCCCTCCATCATCAAATGATGACCATATTCAAAGAGCCTCTCCACATGATCTTTGTTTACAACACTTTGATGCATGATCTTGACATTTTTTATCTTCTTGATATCCATTTTTTGAGGGGAGGTTTTGTCCCATGAGGTTTTCCTCCTTATCTCGGTTACATGGATCAATAAAAAATATCTTGTAAAAGGTGACTTGTGCCTTAGTTGCCAAGGCCTTAATAAATATTTTTGACTGAATTGTACTAATTCTGTATTAGGGGGGATGTTGGAGCAGTAATACATTCTTAGTACATAGTTTTTACCTTAGGCTAACTTTATTTTCCTTCATGCAATGATATTCTATGGTTTAAGACTTAGGAGAGCTAATTAAGCAATATAACTGGTTATTTTGGCCTGTTCACACCTACAACAGTGCCCTAGTTGGTCAACCCAACACATGTGCACCTCATTTAATTTCTTGGGGTGCTACCTCCTTGATTTGTGGGGCCTTGGTTTGACTAAGTGTGCTAGGGGTGTATTTGGCCTATTTTAGCTCTCCCAGAAGCATTTATTGCCACCTAGAGCACCCCACGCACCTCTATTCTCTCACCCATGCTTTCCTAGGACCCATTAATGACCCAACACACTTCACATGAGGTTTTGTGACTGTTTGGGCTTAGTTGGAGCTCCTTTGGTCCACATAGGGGGGATTGGGGTCAATTCTCATCATGACACTTGTACTTTCCCAATTGGCTTCTAGAGCCACTCAAATTTTATCCAATGTATTATAAATGTGTAACATAACATCTATAGGATGAATGATAATAATATGATCAGAAATTAGCACCATTCACATGTGCTATTCCATGTATTTTTTGTCTCTTTGTTGATTCTCTTGCACATTTTGTCAAACAATTCATGTGTGAACATTGTTCTAGCTCCTAGATCTGATTGAGAAGTAAATTATTATAGAATAGGAGAAACAACAAGTGGAAATAGTGGAGAAACTACAAATAATATTCCTGTATGCAGACAGGATAAAAAAAAGATAATGACACAAAATTTGAGAAGCAAAAAGAAAAACTTGTGGAATTTCAGGGAAGATTTAAAAAGTTAAGGCCTCCAATTTTTGATGAAGAGTCTAAGGAATCTTATGAAGCATGGTTACTAAATATTAAATTATATTTTCAAGTATACAAATATGATGACAATTTGAAGTAGCAATCTTTCAGTTGAGTGGAAAAGCTGCTCCGTGGTGGAAGGAAGCTAAAAGTGTGAATAATATACACAATAAAGAATTAAGTTGGAAAGTTTTTAAAAACATTGTTATATGTGTGTGTGTGTGTGTGTGTGTGTGTGAGAGAGAGAGAGAGAAAGATACTATGATGAGAAAGCTAAAGAGTTCAATTATTTACGATTGGGTATGTCAACGATGGAAGAATTTGTAACCAAATTTGTGAATTTACAACGTTATGTACCTTATTTAAGGGAGAAAAATCTAGGTTTTATAGGTTTATCAGTTGTTTACCTTCGACATATAAGGAAAATATTGTGTTTAATATGCCTAAGCAATTAAAAAAGCTAAGTTGTGTTACCACTTGTTTAAACAAAGATCATAATTAAGCAAAAATTGGCAACATAAAAAAAATGACTCGGTTGGATCAATGTAAGAAAGGATTTAAACCCTCACCTTTTAAGAAAGGTACAAGAAGTCATACTGATAACAATTACAACAGGCCAAGTTCAACCAATAGAAATGGGGTAAAGAGTATCAGAACTTCTAGTGGGGGATGGAATAATAGATCTAAGGATGTTAAACATTGTGAATGTAATGGACCTCACCTATACAGAAATTTCCCACACAATACTAAAAAAAAGATGGCACCCATAAGCATGCTATAGGAAGCTTCCACTGTCAATGGATTAGCCAGGAGTATACCTAGAATTAATGTTACTTTGGAGGATAGATAGGAGGATCATCATTGATCAATCTATCATGTTGGAAGTAGAAGGTAAAGTTCTGAACACATATGTTATACTCATTGATTCAGGATATAGTCTAAGTTATATTGCACTAAAAATGGTTGAAAAGTGTAAACTTGTTAAGGAAAAACAAAAAAATGCATTGCTGGTACAGTTGGCTACAAGGGTAAAACAAAAGGTTACATAAATATTTAAATTGTGCATATTATCTCTTAATGACATGGATACCCTCAGTTAATATCAATATACTTCCTTTATGCTCCTATGATATTCCAATAGGTATGGATTGGATGGAATCACATAATGCTATCATAGACTGTTTGCATAAAAGTTTGGGTTGTAGGGATGAGAAGGGTAAATATTATACAGTGAAGAAGATTTATAGACCTATATCTAGCAGACAAATTTAAGTAGTAAAACTTAAAAAGTGTATTAGAAAAGGTTGTCAACTTTATGCCATCAAAATTAACGAAATGGAGCCCAAAAAGTCAACATTAGTGTTGGAACAATTTCCTATTTTGAAGGAATTTCAGGATGTATTTTCTAATGAGATACCAGTATTAACACCTAAATGAGTTTTATACTTCACCATAGATCTAATGTCATGTTTAGCACTGGTATCATGAGCTCCTTAATGTATGACTACCCCAAAATTGACAGAGTTAAGGATGCAAATACAAGAATTATTGGACAAGGAATATATTTGGCCTAGTGTATCACCATGGGGAGCACCTGTGTTATTCGTTAAAAACAAGGATTGACCTTTTAGAATATGCATAGAATACACATAATTAAATAAGATGTCAATTAAAAACAAATATCCTTTACCAAGAATAGATGACCTGTTTGATCAGATTAGAGGAGCAAAAATATTCTCAAAAATTGATCTCCAGTCGAGATACAATCAGGTAAAAGTCAAAGAGGAATATATACATAAAACTACTTTTTGAACAATATATGGACACTATGAATTGTGGTAATGTCGTCCGGCTTAACAAATGCTCGTGCAACATTTATGAATAATGTGGTATGTAAATTTTTGGATAAATTTGTGTTGGTATTTATTAATGATATTCTAGTATATTCAAAGAATGAAGCAGAGCATGAAGATCACTTATGGAAGGTTTTCCAAACTTTAAGAGAACATCATTTATTTGCAAAATTAAGTAAATGTGATTTTTATAAAGAGGAGGTACAATATTTGGGACATTTATATCAGAGAAGGAATAGCAGTTGACCCTGCTAAAATCAAGGATACCCTAGAATTGGCTACACCAAAATATGTACATGATATGAGATCTTTCATGGGGTTAACTGGATATTATCTCAGATTCATCGAATTTTTTTCCCGAATAGGTCATCCTATAACAACTTTGGAGAAGAAAAGTGTTCAATTTATTTGGAGCCAACAATGTCAAGATAGTTTTGATAAACTAAAATATTTATTGATGATTGTACCAATATTAAAAATTGCTGATCCAAATAAGGACTTTGTGGTATGCATGGATGCGAGTAAAGAAGGTTGGGAGGAGTTTTAACTCAAGAAGGTCATGTTATCTGTTATGAATCCTAAAAACTAAAGGAACGTGAAAAAAAATATGTAGTGCATGATATGGAATTGGAAGCTATCATTCATGCCCTTAAGATCTGGTGACATTATATGGTAGGAAAGACATTTATGCTACTAACATACAACATTCTGTTAAAATATTTATTTGATAAAAAAACATTAAATTCCCATCAAGCCAGATGGCTTCGTTCCTGAGTGAGTATGGTTTCGAAATTAAACACATAAAGGGGAAGGAAAACATTGTAGTGGATGCATTGAGCCGACAAAAACATAGAATGTATTCAGTACTAATTAGTGATTATGAATCTGAATTCAAAACTTTGTTGATAGAAGCATCAAAAAATGACGAGCAATATAAAAGATTGGTGGAAAAATGTAACCAGGAAATTTTTAGAATTGAAGAAAGTTTGTATCAAATTGATACAGAATGATTTCTACGTTTCAAAAATCAAATTTGTGTGCCCAACTAAAATAATATAAATTAGATCATTTTTAGAGAATTACATAATAACTAATGTGCAGGGCACCCTCGATATCAAAAATTTATAACATCTTTAAAGAAATATTTTTATTGCCCAAATATGAAAAACAAAGCAACCAAATATGTGGCCCGATGTTTTACTTGTCAACAAGTTAAAGCTATTCACTAACACCCAGCCGGATTATTGCATCATATACCCATACTTGAGTGGAAATGGGAAACTATAACTATGGATTTTATTATAGTGTTACCGAGAACAAATAAACAAAATGACTCTATTATGGTTGTTGTAGATAAACTAAGTAAAGTATCTCATTTTATACCTGTAAAGTCAACTTATAAAGATGTAAATATTGCTGATAATTTATGAAAAAGTTCTTCAGCCTACATGGGATTCAAAAAATAGTTATTACGGATCACGATGCTAAATTCAGTTCAATATTTTGGACAACATTATTTAAGGGTATAGATACAAAATTGAACTTCAACACAACCTATCATCTGCAACCAAATGGAAATTCTGAATGAGTAACTCAGGTTCTGGAAGACATCTTAGGAATGTATGTGATGAATCAACCAAGCAAATGGGAGGATTATATTCATTTGGTGGAATTCACATATAATAACAATTATCAAGCATCTCTCAAAATGAGTCCTTTCGAGGTGTTGTATGGCAGGATATGTAAAGTACCTATGAGTTGGGGAAACATGTAGGATAGTATGGTTTTAGGGCCATACATGCTAGCAGAAATAGAAGAAATCGTACAACAAATAAAAATTAATTTAAAAGCAACGCAGGACATGCAAAAGAGTTATGTAGAAAAGAAGCAAACAAGTAAACAATATAAAGTAGGAGATCGTGTGTTTCTGAGAGTCCAACCAAAGAAAAACAAATTAAGAACATGGATTTACACAAAACATGCACCCAGATATGTGGGACCTTTTGAAAATTTGGCTAGAATAGGGCATGTAGCTTATCAGTTGGCCTTACTTCCTAATATAATAATTCATGATGTTTTCCATATTTATTTATTAAAAAAATATGTTGTTGACCAATCTCATACTATTAATTGGGATAATGTATAGGTGGAACCAGAAGGAAACTTCCATACGGAACCTATGTGCATCATCGATAAAAGAGAAATACAACTTCAGAAACATACTATTGTACAAGCTAAAGTACAATGGAAACATTATTTAGCAGAAGAAACTACTTGGAAAATAGAAGAAATTATGGGAGAAAATTTTCCTGCTTTATTTCAAGACTTTAATAATATTGATTAAGCACTGAGGACGGTGCAAAGTTTTTGGGAGGGTAGGATTGTAATACCCCCTAGTTACATTTTCTTGGTTTATTTTGCCTAAGTACAAGGGACAAAATGAGTTAATTTTTATATTAATATAATTCTTAAGTTCGGAGTTTTAACAACTATACAGTTAATTGACATGAACTTAGTTTTAAAATAGTTATCAAATTCTCAACATTCTTTATGAAGACAAGTGGCCAGTACTAAAGAGAGTTGGTTATTTCTATAAAAGTCATAGGCAAAGAGAAAAAGGGCATGGAGAGAGATGTTAAAAAAGAGGGAAAATGAATAGAAACAAGAGAGCTATCAGAGATCACAGAAGTGAAGGCTCTAAATGATGTATTCATGAAATAACATAGAGCTGACAGAGAGAATCTGTGGGATGTTAGGATTTGTACTAGAACTGTTAGTGAGCATAATAAAATGTTAGGTTCTGGAATAAACAACTCTCTCTAGTTACTGGTGGAAACTTGAAGCTGCAGGAAAGCTGTTTTAAAACTAAGAGTTTGGGAAAGGGGGTGAAACAATACAAGTTTGTTCTTGTGGCTAGGTGGAGTAGAGTTTTTAAAGCCTTGATTCCTACAATATTTAAATATGTTTACTTGAAACTAAACTTTTATTATTACAGTTGGAAATGCATAATGATTTTGTAATAGTTTAATGTAATTTAGCTTAGAATCAATGTAACGTAAACTGCCCCAGTTAATCAATTAGAATAAGTGTTAGCGCAATACATAATCTTTCTTTAATCTTTCTTTACAATATTTTAACAGGGCAATGACACAAATATGGGGAAGTTTGAAAGAAACCCTACATTTCGAGTAGTTTCATTTAAACCCTAGAAACCTAGCAGAGAAGTAAAATAGTTATTAATTATCTAACCCTTAAGTTCATTACTATTTCAATCTTTATATTTCTTAACCAACATTTATAAAAAACATTTAGGTATATTGTAACCCTAAATATAGGGTATTCTACAATCAACGATAAATTGTATACAAGCTCCTTCCATACACAACTCAGCTTCATTCCAACGAAAATCACAGTTGAAAAGATGTTTAAGATAACGGTCTATAGAACCACCAGTAATCATTTAAACAGTAACCCAAAAACCGATAACAATATTTAAAAAGAATTACATTTGGTAAAGGATCAAATCAGTAATTCCTCTTTAAAACCATATTTAAATAGAAACCCTAAAAATGAAGAATAGTGCATGAAAACTCAAGCTACGAACATAGGAACAACTAATTGTTAATTAACAAAACTATTAAACTATTACAGCTTATACACTAAAAACCATAACAAAATTCCATGATATTGTCAAAGAATAATCTTTATAAATCCATGATACAGTTCGACCTGTAATATAGTCTTCTTCTCAAGCTTAAAAAGAAATATTAACAACAAAGTATTACATTGGAACCATACTAGGTATAGGTCAACATATTCCACCATTAAAATACATTAATAACAGAACATGTTGTGCAAGTAAACTAAGTCGTATGACCATTAAAGGAAAAACCCCAACCTTTGAAACTTAAGGCGACCATCGTAGAATAACAACAAATCCATGTCCATAATCGGCTGTGAAGATGGCCCATCTTTTCATGCTTCACGCGATAGTTTAGGATGAAGTAGAAAGTTTAAACCAAAACTTACCAAGGTTCAATATCACAGCCTTTGAAGTAATGGATATTATCCAAGTTTCCAAGTTCTCCACTTGTAACGACAAAATAAGAAAAACATTATCACAATCTTGGATTATCAAAATAGCAAGATTGCAAATACGAATATAAAATAAATGTTCTTACCAAAATTTGGAATAATTGTTGTAGCCTTGTCAATGTTAGGAAGCAATTGGGTTTATGTTCAACCAAGCTGAAACCAACAATTGTATAAACTTCCTAGAAGTGAAAATTGTAGTATAATTCCTCTTTAATATGCATTGCTTGCCAATAAATTGGTAAAGAACCATTGTGGTCGAACTGCAAACGTACTTTCAATATGATAACAACTGAATTCCGCATGAATATTCTGATATGTATGGATTGATGAAATCACATAATGCCATCATAGACTGTTTGCATAAAATTTTGGGTTGTAGGGACTAGGAAGGTAAATATTATACATTGAAGGGGATTTATAGACTTATATCTACCATACAAATTTCAAAATTACAACTTAAAAAAGCGAATTAGAAAAGGGTGTCAACTTTATGCCATCAAAATTAAAGAAATGGAGCCTGAAAATTCAAGATCAGTGTTGGAACACTTCCCTATATTGAAGGAATTTAAGGATGTGTTTCCTAATGAGATACCAGGATCACCACCTAAACGAAATTTAGACTTCACCATAGATGTAATGTTGGGTTCAGCACCGGTATCACAAGATCCTTATCGTATGACTACCCCAAAATTGACCGAGTTAAGGATGCAAATACATGAATTATTGGACAAGGAATATATTCGGCCTAGTGTATCACCATGGGGAACATCTATGTTATTCATTAAAAATAAGGATGGAACTTTTAGAATGTGCATATATTACAGAAAATTAAATAATATGGGAGTTAAAAACAAATATCATTTATCAAGAATAGATGATATGTTTGATCACATTAGAGGAGAAAAATATTCTGAAAATTTGATCTCAAGTCGAGATACCATTAGGTACAAGTCAAAGAGGAAGCTATACGTAAAACTTCTTTTCTAACAAGATATGGACACTATGAATTGTGGTAATTCCTTCTAGCTTAACAAATGCTCGTGCAACATTTATGAATAACGTGCTAAGTAATTTTTTTGGAAAAAATTGTGTTAGTATTTATTGATGATATTCTAGTATATTCAAATGATGAAGCATAGCATGAAGTTCACTTATGGAATATTTTGCAAACTATAGAAATAATAGATCAATTCTATGAGCAATGATGCTAATAAGAAGCATAGGAAATAGATATTGCTACTAAGAATTCTCACAAGCATACACAGGAAAAATATAGAGAAGAAAAGAGACTAAATCATATGAATGAAGGGATGAATATTGGTGTGTATCCTTCCATTGAATAATTATGAATAATAGTGTACATAAATAGTACAACCCTCATAGGAAAATCAAGTTGTATAGAGACAACTCATAAAGCTCAAAAAGGTTGACTTACAAAAATATAGCAAACCCCCATAGGTGGCTAAATCACTTCCCAAATATATCAAGGACCTCATGAATTAGAAAAAGCATGAGTGAGTTTTCAAGGAGATGGAAAAAAAATTCTAATGCTAGAAAATGGAGGAAAATTCATGAAGGATGGGTTGGCAACAAAAGCACCCAGTTTCCTAGTTTGACTAGCTTTACCTTATCCACAAAAAAGCAGGAAAAGCAGAATAAATAAGAATCTATTGTAAAGTGTTCTATACTAATTGTGTATGCTCAAAAGGTGGTCAAGATCAATCCAGAATTAGAAATAAATGATTCCTAGGATATAGATGGCATGTATTGACTTTAAGGTGTAAGTGGATGCCAACTAATTAAATGATTCCTAAGTTATGAGTGGGTTTAATATATTCCAACACCCCCCTATAAGTATAAATTTATGATGATATGATAAAAAATATGGATGCATATAGGGCCCAACAACAAGGCTATGGTCACCCTTTAACAATTATTATGTCCAGAAATTTGAGGAAAGAGGCAAAACTACATGCGGAAAATCCTCCCTCAAGAAAGGACAAGGCACAATTTATTTGAAATAATATGTCTTCAACATATCCTTATCTTCACTTGAATGAGCTCAATGAACTTCTTCTGGATGGAATACTTGTTGAAGAAATCATGAACTCCATGATCATGCGCTGGAGTGTAGAACCTGCAAGAAGGAAGAGGAGATACTCCTTGTATCTCATCATATGATGAAGTAGGAGCATTATATGAATGCTTCTTTCTGCTGTAAAATTCTGATCTCCAAACATAATCTGAAATGGAAAATAGATCTGTGCATACTCCTTCCCAAAGAGTGCAAAAATTAAGACAATTTATTTCACACCCAATTCCCTGAATAGCTGCAAAATTGTGATGTGAATCACATGTCAATCTTCCAATCTGATGTAGCACATTTCCAGATCTGATCTGAGGCTGATAAAACTATTATATATCAAAAATATTATCATATGGAACAGAAAAGACAAAGGATTCAGTGGCTCCATGAGGATATAGGGCTAGACTAGGAAAATTATGAGCAACTGGGGAAAACTGATAGGTGTAAAAATATGAATGATGGTTGGGCATAATATCTGAGCCATAAGTGTTTATGACAGATCCAAAAATGCTTAATATCAGTCCATATATGACTAAGGACATGGATAACCAGCCACTGAAAGATAGGAAAGACTTAAAACCATGTAAGATAAATATCACTGCATAAAAGACCAATGAGGAATCAACTAGTGAACTTGGGATTTGTATAGTCTTAGGATTATTCATAGGTATGGTAGATTGTATGGATTGTGGTATTATATGTGTCATGAAATGCATATTAGACTTCAAACAATATTCTAAATCATATATACAAGCTAGTGAGGAAGAGTTGTTTAAAGGCAAGTCAATATCTAGTGAAAAATCACAATTTTTGGGAGATGAATCTAGTAGACTGAGAGGAGGATCATCAAAGAAAGGATCTGATATTTTTTATTCTGATATATCAGAGACTAAACATATATCAGAGACAGTAGAAATGGATAGAACTCTGGCACTCAAAGCATAAGTTATATCACCTTGGAACTGCGTAGTTTGACATTGTTTTGAGGAATCATCAGGCTTTTCTAGTTCTTCTGGAACTTCGATATTGTGCTTCTCAAGAAGCTGAGATATGATGTCCATATTATTCTTTAAAAAATTATTCTCTGAATGAAAACCCTTTATGAAATAATAACACTTGGATGTGCTCCCTTTCTTCTTAACTTTCTTCATTAAATCTTCATCTTCAATTTCTAACTTAGGCTCATTCACAATTTGTTTTTCTTTGGATTTGACATTCTTTTTTCCTTGAAACAAGAGAGAATGATCCTTGCTATTGGGAGAATTAAGGACACCCATAAGGATCAATTTATCTTTCTCCTTTATTAGTGAATCAATAAAATAATTTAACGAAGGAATTTTCCACTTAGGAACAACAAGCCTAGTAGCATGAAAAGTAGACACAAAAACTGTGTAATCGGGACCCAATTTTGAAAGAATGGAAAGGATTAATTGATAATATTCTTTCTCAATCCCAAATTTATTGATTATTATAATAAGTGACTTGAACTTGGTGAAGAAACCCTCAAGATATTCGAAATTGCTTGGACTCGGTGAGAGTAACTCAATCTACAATTGATGTGCTCTTAGCTCATCTTGAACTCCAAAGAGAGACTCCAGTTGATTCCATACTTGGTTTGGAGTGGTAAAAAAATCTAGATGAAATATTAGATTAGGATAAATAGAGAGGAAAAGCAATACATAGGCTTCATCCAACCTATTATGCCACTTAGCTTTCTCAATCACAGCATTGGGCTCATTCTCCAAAGCTAAATTAACTCTATACAATCCTCTACTGCGCAATAGAATGGAGTTTTTGGCTTTCCATTCGTGGTATTTGAAGGGAGTAAGAATTATTGATGAAGGAGAATCCATATTGCTGAATTGATGTTCTCAAGAAGAAACCCTCTGCAACTTGCAAAACAAACTATGAGAAAATCTTGTAAGCTAGACAAGCTCTTCTTCAGAGAGGGATAAGAGACTAGATGCGCTCCTCAACTCTGTAGAAATTGATAAAACTTGCTGCTCTGATACCATGTACTAAATAAAAGATCAATTATATGAGCAATGATGCTAAGAATAAGCACAGGAAATAGAGCTTGCTACTAAGAATTCTCACAAGCATACACAGGAAAAATAGAGAGAAGAAAAGAGTCTGAATCATATGAATGAAGAGATGAATATTGTGTGTATCCTTCCATTGAACAATGATGAATAATAGTGTACATAAATAGTATATCCCTCATGGGAAAATCGATTTGTATGGAGACAACTCATAAAGCTCAAAAAGGCCGACTTACCAAAATATAGCAAACCCACATAGGTGGCTAAAGCACTTCCCAAATATATCAAGGATCTCACGAATTGGAAAAAGCATGAGTGATTTGTCAAGGAGATGGAAAAAAAATGCTAATCCTAGAAAATGGAGGAAAAGTCATAAAGGATGGGTTGGCAACAAAAGCACCCAGTTCCCTAGTTTGACTAGCTTTACCTTATCCACAGAAAAGCGGGAAAAGCAGAATAAAGAAGAATCGGTTGTAAAGTGTTGTAATCTAATTCTAGATGGTAAAAAGGTGGTCAAGATCAACCCATAATTAGAAATAAATCATTCCTAGTATATAGATGGAATGTATTGACTTTAAGGTGCAAGTGGATGCCAGCTAATTAAGCCAGTGGGCGAATAATTAATCAAATAATGATTAATTATTTTATCCTAAGTTATGAGTGGGTTTAATATATTCCAACACAAACTTTAAGAGAAAATAAGTTGGCCTTATCTCCTTATATAATAATTCATGATGTTTTCCATATTTATTTATTAAAAAAATATGTTTCTGACCAATCTCATATTATTAATTGGGATAATGTACAGGTGGAACAGAGGGAGACTTCCATACATAACCTATGTTCATCCTTGATAAAAGAGAAATACAACTTCAAAACATACTATTGTACAATATAAAGTACAACGGAAACATTATTTAGCAAAAGAAGCTACTTGGAAAATAGAAGCAATTATGAGACACAATTTTCCTGCTTTATTTCAAGACTTTAATAATACTGATTAAGCACCGAGGACGGTGCAAAGTTTTTGGGAGGGTAGGATTATAATACCCCCTCATTACATTTTCTTGGTTTATTTTGCCTAAGTACATGGGACAAAATGAGTTAATTTTTATATTAATATAATTCTTAAGTTGAGAGTTTTAACAACTATACAATTAATTGACAAAAACTTAGTTTTAAAACAATTATAAATTCCTCAACATTCTTTACGAAGACAAGTGGCCAATACTAAAGAGATTTGTTATTGCTATAAAAGTCATAGGCAAAGAGAAAAATGGCATGCAGAAAGATGTTAAAAAAGTGGGAAAATAAATAGAAACAAGAGAGCTTCCAGAGATCACATAAATGAAGGCTCTAAATGATGTATTCATGAAATAATGCAGAGCTACCAGAGAGCATGTGTGGAATTTTAGGCTCTGTACTAGAACCGTTAGTGAGCATAAGATAATTTTATGTTCTGGAGTAAATAACTCTCTCTAGTTACTAGTGGAAACTTGAAGCTATAGGAAAACAATTTTAAAACTAAGAGTCTAGGAAAGGTGGTGGAACAATACAATCTTGTTCCTGTGGCTGGGTGGAGTATAGTTGTTAAGGCCTCGATTCTTAGAACATTCAGATATGTTTACTTGAATAAACTCCTATTATTATAGTTGGAAACGAATGATGATTTTGTATTAGTTTAATGTAATTTGGTAGCATATCAATGTAATGTAAATTGCTGGTTAATCAATGAGAATAAGTGTTAGCTCCATACTTAATATTTATTTAATATTTCTTTTCATTATTTTAACACGGTAATGAAACAAAAATGGGGAAGTTTGAAAGAACCCCTAAATGCCGAGTAGTTTCATTTAAACCCTAGAACCTTAGCAGAGAAGTTAAATAGTTATTAATTATATAACCCTTATGTTCATTATGTTAGATTTTTAACATTAAGCTAGCATTATATTAGGATATGTAACTAAGAGAATAACAAGCACATCAATCAAACACAAGAGACAATGAACACAGTGTTTTTCCTCGGGAAAACCATAAATGGAGAAAACCTCGCAAATTCCTCAGAGATAGAATCAACACCAAAAGTAAGACCCCAAAACAATAAGATGATCTCCCGATAGCAATAGCCTCTTTCTTCCCAGCCCCAGTGTCTTCTTCTTCCTCAGCTATGTGCTACAATTGAGTGTGAGTGAGTGTGTGATAAACAGAGAGGATCACTCTCTATTATACTAATTCCCGACTTGACAATAACCTACTAGGGCCGACTTCTCTAGGAGATTCTAATAACCCTAGTGCCCCGAAACTGTGGGGACTTTAACCCTTGACCAATAGGAGGGTTACCCACAATGACTTGACATGACTTGTTTACATTATAGAAACTCCCAATAGGAACATCGGGGCATGACATGACTCCAATACATTACAGACACATCCCGAAATAAACATCAAGGTATAATAAATAAGAAGTACAAGTGAATACATTCCAAAGTTGCAATTACATTAACACTCCCTCTTAACTAGGAAGGTATTCTCTCAACACAATTTATCAGTACAAGTCTTCTTCTCTGTATCATCTGGATCATCCTTGAGTCCTCGTCATCTTCAAGTAATATTCATCTTCAATTTATCTTCATCTTCAAGTCATATTCATCTTCGGATCTGGATCATCACTCGATCTGGATCATCACTGGATCTGGATCATCACTGGAGCATCATCACTGGATCTGGATCATCACTTGATCTAGATCATCACTGTTGGATCATCATCACTACTGGATCATCATCACTACTGGATCATCATCACTAGATCATCACAGGTGCTATCTCATGATT
This sequence comes from Pseudotsuga menziesii, assembly GCA_001517045.1. Classification (NCBI taxonomy): domain Eukaryota; kingdom Viridiplantae; phylum Streptophyta; class Pinopsida; order Pinales; family Pinaceae; genus Pseudotsuga; species Pseudotsuga menziesii. Next base: position 288,791 of record LPNX010710380.1, on the reverse strand, counting down.
CTTCTCGTCACAGGAAGTTCTACAGAGCCAGCCATTTTTCATGTTGGTTCTAGACGTAGCCACCATGTAGGTCTTCTTCAGTGCTTATATCTGACCCTAAGTCAGAATGGCCTGCCCAACACTTACATTTGACCATGAGAGAAACACATCCAACATCATGTCAGAAAGGCACGCCCAACACTCACATCTGACCATGCAGGAACACATCCCACAACCTTGTCAGAAAGGCCCAACACTTACATTCAACAGCATAATAGGACACACCTACTATCATCTGTGAAAAGGCATAGTACTCACATCCACCAGCATGATAGGACACACCTACTATCATCTGTGGAAAGGATCAGCACTTACATCCACCAGCATGGTAGGACACACCTACTACCATCTGTGGAAAGGAACAACACTTACAATCACCAGCATCATAGGACACACCTACTACCATCTGTGAAAAGGCACAGCACTTACATCTGACCATGGAAGGAACTTAATCCTCTCACCATGTTAGAAGGGAACTCAGTCCTAGACTGAGGGTTCCTGGTAACTGACCAGGTGCCTCCATTCTCCCAAAGAATGGAAACAGCCCTTATATCTGATCAAGTGGTGTTATAGTTGATTTCACCACACCAGGTGAATCACACTTATATGGCCTTCCCCAGTCCCTCTATAGACTCCTTAGACCCCTTGGACCATTTTTTGTCCTTTGATGTTTCCTAGACCATCCCTATAAACATGTGAAAATTTCTATACACAACTTTCAAACCCCTTATCGCGTATATACATGGGTTTGACCCCTAAAACCGCGTACATCAGGATGTGTAGAAAATCCAAATCCTTTTGGAGTTTTCCTTGACATGGATCTAACTCACTTGTCTCCTGGTCTTCCATATGCCTTGAGATCGCTCGGATTCGACCTTTCATTACCCCTTTGAAAAGCTATATAAGGAACTCTTTGGATACATTGAAGGCATAAGAGAATTGAGAGCAAAGAAACTATAGTCCATTGTTGCCGTAACTTGTGCTTGAGTCTACATCCCTTTGTCCCTTGGAGTACTTTTGTGTTCTTCCCAAGCTTTCCTTTTGCTTGTGAGCTTGCTATCAAGAGATGGAGGATTGAGGTGGTGGAGGCCCAAGTGGGGGATTCAGTTTCTTCTATTTGCAGATGTGCCGACAGAGGTTGTATTCATTGTAATCTCTAATTTTATATTAATAGAAATATCTTTTCCTATCCAATAATGTATGTTTGAATGAATATTTTATCCATGGATGATTTCAAATGCTTATACATTGTTGATTATATATGCTAGAATATATCTAACACAAATATATATAGTATGTTTGTCTTGTTTACTTGTTGTTGAGGAAAGTGATTGATCAATTCAAGCTGAAGTTGGAAATCTCAACGAGGATCTACTTCAACGGTCCGGAATAAGGTACGAGGTCTAATCCTTTAGTGTTAGATAATTGATTTCTATTGCATATTGGAAAGGATTGATTTCTGGAGTCAAGCTTTCTATTGTGGTACCCCAAGCCATAGGAATTTCTCTTCGTAACAGAATTGGTGACTCCACTGGGGAGTTCCTAGTAGTTGTCCTTTGGGGGTTTTCTATCGGCATTCAATGACTTTGAATTGCTCTTTTTTCTCTTGTTTCTGTGTCGGTTTTGGGGGTATGTTTTCCTGGTAGTGTCTGATTGGTGTGAAGTTTGTCTCAACTTGTCTATTTACCTTTATTTTTATGCACCTTTCTTCCTGTACGCTATGTTTTGACTCACAATTGTGTATATACATGGGTTTCACTGCTATTTCCACGTACACACGCGGGTTTGCTTTGAACTGTCGCGTATGCCCTTAGTTTTTCCTTCTAGAGGAATATTGATGGTTGCTGGGTGAATTTGGATTATTGCTGAGTCTCCTTTGATACTACTAGAGTCTATATACACCTCTGTTTCTGACCATAGATGTTTTTTTTAGGGTAAATTTCTTTTTCGAAGAATGTTCTTGTCATTGCATTTTCGATTTTTTGGTTTTGGGATTAGTGCATTAGATTTCTTTTACCTTAGTACTTTGCTTGAGTGCTGCTTGAGTGTGCTTGCAGAGTCTAGGGGTTTTAGAACCATTATTTTGCTTTAGTATCTCATTTTTTATTTCAAAAAATCCAAAAAAATTTGATTATCATTATGCATTGCATCTTGCATTTTGCATAGTACTTGCACTAGATTTGCTTTGGAGTATTAGTCAGGATTTCATATAGGAAAGTTTGTCTATCATTCGAAGAAAATTGTGCATTTCACGTAGTAGCATACCCTGTTTTTCATGGACACAATGCATTTGCATTGATTGTTAGGTGTGCATTTTCTTCATGTTGTGTCATAACGCCATTAGTTGCATGGCCATATACCTCTTTTGGGTAATAAAGCCAATTAAAATCAACGCTTAATTAAAATGAACTACACTATTTTATTTGATAGGGTTCACCAACAATATTAGGTTTTAGGGTCTTGGAATAGTTCATTGTGAGTAAATTCTCCAAGACCACTAAAAAACAACATGTATGTGTCTGTCCAGGTGAGTGTGTGAAATTCCTTGGTAAAACCAGTGTTTCTCAAGATCCTCCTCTCAAAAGGGAGTTAAGCACAAGGCAGTGTGAGCGGCTATTGATTGGGATGACCCGTAGTCATAACTGAGTAGCACCAGAGATATTTCCAGTATTGTATTCATATCTAGGGGCTCTTTCGAGAGTTTCGGGCTTTGCTACCCTGCCCATACAGTCAATCCTGCCTGCGACTGTCTGCCTGAGCATTGATTATATTGAGGTGACCTTAGTTGCCTTACCTAGGATATCAAGGGGGTACTCTGCAGGGGTTATTTTGTGGGTGTCCTAGCCAGGTTGGGGTCGGACAGCACAGTAGCTTCACACGTTGAAGCTGAGGGCCAAAATAATTGGTTACGTACCTTTGCTTGTTGTGTATGGGAGTCTCAAGCCTCTCCTAGGCGAGACATACCTGCTTCATTCGAGAGCTCATTTATCCTACCCTTGATTGCTTGTGTTTGGCTTTAGATTGTATTGGTGTATGCTCTGTGCACATTAGCTTGCCTAGGGTTTGCATAGGTAGAGAGTTTTTTATATTTTTTGAGTCATTGTGGTTTCAAGTGCGGCGCCTCGCCATTCTCATTGTTTAGCAAGACTTCCACCTTCTACATTTCCTCCTCCTTTGAGAGAGAATGATATACAGTCCAGGAAGACTACTTCGCACATTGATTCACACACGATGGGAGACCATGTTGAAGGTATTCCTGAACCACCTTCTCCCATTCAAGTGGAAGATGGGGAGTTTACTCCTAACTATGATCCTTCACCTGATTTGACTGAGTTAGGTCCTGTAATTTCTGAGATAGGTACTTTTCATGATGGACCTACTTACTCTAGTGTTGATCCCCCATTGATGCATCGCTACTATGGAATGCCAGAAGATGATGAGACTCAATTTGAACCTATAAGCACTAGTTATGGTAATTATGGTATATCTGGTTTTCCCACACATGATTTAGCATTTCATGTCGATTCGGAGTTTGAGCCTAGTACTATGCCTTGGGGCACTCTCATTCCTTTCCATACGGAGAGATTTGGGAGCACAAGTCACATTGCACCTTCCATCCCGACGGTGGAAGCTACATCACATATTCCTCCTAGGCCTAGGGCTAGTGATCCTATTAGGATACTAGATCCAAGACGAGTGACTATAGGGAACAACACGTACATAATTACACAGGTCCCTTCGTCCTTTGTCCCTAGTTCTTCGAATGTTCACCATCCACCTCATTCATGTGGTCAATCGAGTCGGAATGTTGCTATGATCAGGTCCGTACTGTTGTTACTCGACCAATTGTGTCTCAAGTTCAAGTACCGCCCATTGTTTCGGGAGGTCGTGTTCATACTTCTAGAGGTCATGTTACTACTTCCGGAGGGTATATTCCTACTTCCAAAATGTATATTCCTACTTCCGGAGTGTATATCCCTACTTACGGAGTGTCTCATGGGACATCTCATGTGATGACATATGGACCTTATTATGTAACGCAGTATGGGTAGGGTTCTTCACCTTATGGCTGTGGGTATCAACAACCCGCTTACTCTCCAAATTATGGCTTTGTAGCTCTGAATAGTCAAGGTACACCACACTATGGTGCTTCCATGACACCCTATACGGGTCAAATGGGAGGAGGGCACTATGGCCAAGGCCATGGTGGTTATGGTAATCAGACCTATGTCAATCAGAACTATCAGGGAGCGGTCCATTGACCTACTCATCCTAGGATCCCTTTCCTCGCAACGCTAAATCTTTCTGACTTGTCAAGATTGATGAATGATCCCGTAGCTCATGACCCGGCTTGGCCGGCTGTCCCTACTAAGCTTCCCTCGGACATACCAAAATTCGAGGGCAAATCAGGAGAGGATCCGAGCGAACATGTTACTACCTTTCACCTATGTTGCTCTTCAAATTCCTTACACCAAGATTCAATCCGTTTAAGGATGTTTCAACACACCCTTACAGGGCTTTCCACGAAATGGTATATAGAGCTACCTGGGGGGGCATTTGCTTTGTTCGACGACCTAGCGATGACTTTTCTTAACCACTTCCAACTACTAGTGCGTTATGACGTTGGTACAGAACTCTTGTCAACATTTCGGTAGGATAAAGCCATGCATATCTCGGATCATATCCAAGAGTGGTGTAGAAGGAAGAGGTTGATTAAAGCCTTTATATCGTCAGAATTCCTCCTTGAATGGTTCCTTAAGTCGTTATTGCCTTATATAGAAAGGGATGTTTCTACATCCGAAGTGCAAAATGAGGAACAAGCCATTTTTAGGGCGCAAGAACTGGATTTGATTTATGCTCAATCCGGTTTGTTATATGAGATCATTCCCAATGCTCCACGTTCTAGTTTTGACCCCAAAGTTAAACCTGGACCACATGCCGATGGCATTGTTGGTTGTGAGAGTGCTAAACCTACGGAGTCAGTTGCGAAACAAGTTAGTCAATTGTCAATCAACCAATCTACTTCGGGACAAGCTACGGCTTCATCTCAACCCACCCAAACGGTGAGTGTGCTTTCAATGCAATCGTCAGACCAGAAGGGTAACTAGCAACCCGAAAGGAATAAAAATAATGGTAAGAACAATCGTAAGGGTGGGAATAGGAATGAAAATGCTAATAATAATGACAAGAACACCCGTAATGCTGGGGGGGAAAAGCAAGCTAAATGTAAGGTTAAATTTCCTTGCAAGTTGTGTAAGGAAGATCACCTCACTTACTTGTGCCATCGTATCAATGAAGCCTCGAGATTCTTAGCGCAGGGCCCAGTTGTGCTGACTAACCCTTTACCTCACAATCAAAACATGAACTCGGGGACCCATGATTAGTCTGGTGGTGATTAAGATCTACCGAAGGGTAGTGGTCATGGTTGCATTAACATGGTACGTGCTGCAAAAGTTGTGACCCATGCAAAGGACTATGGTTCATCACAACCCAACCCAGGAAAGGAACCTGATCCACCAGGGACTCCTTTGCGTATTGAAAAACCTGTGGATAAACCTGAAGTTGCACCTCACATTCCTAAGGGAGTCCTTAAGCATTCTGGGCACAATCCTAATGCCCAAGCTGCCCAGAACTATTCTGTTGTTGAGGATTTGGGCCACACTACTTGTGTGATGTCTGCACTAGAAGTACTTCAAAGTTGTCCTTCACAAAGGAAGGATTTGCTTTCTTCCCTTAGTGTGAATGATGATAATTCTTGCTCCATGATTAAATTTGAAACCATAGGACTTTATCCTCGCTTGCCTTACTATGTGTCTCTTTTGATTCATGTAGAATGTCTCAACATGACCATCAAGCGCACTATGATTGATGAAGGCGTTGCTGCTTCTGTGATGTCTTTATCGTGTTGGAAGGGTTTAGGTTCCCCTGGGTTGTCTAAATATATGACCATGTTAACTGCGTTTGATGGGAGATCATTTAGGTCACACCGGATCCTTCCTTCCCTTAAGGTCTGTTTAGGAGGGAAGATCGTTGCAATAGAGGTTGAGGTGGTTGATGCTCCCCTTGACTACAATCTCTTGCTGGGTAGGAATTGGATGTACAGTATGCAATTCATAGCTTCTTCACTATTTCGTGTTGTATGATTTCCATTTAATGGGAATATAGTTACGATTGATCAAATGTCGTTCAAGAATCCATCAGTTACCACATCTTCAGGAACTTCAATCCCAATTGTAGAGCACTCTCAGCCGACAATTAGGAGTGTGGGTGTGGGCATGTATCCATCCCTCATGGGAAGCTTTAGTTGTCTTGTACCTATCCTTATGATAGGGTCTAGTTCCGATGAGGCTTTGAAATCTGTGAGATCGGTTTCTTTTTGGACGAGTCATATGGAAGATAATTGGATTCTTCCTACACCGAGTACTTTGAGTGAGCCCATTATGATGGACGTTTCGTTGCCTGCAACTATGGTAGCTTATCAAGCTAATCTTGGATGTGTTGTAGAGCCTAGTCCTTCCTCTTCACGGAAGGAAGAGGAGGACCCATATGTGCTGCCTGCATGGGCAGTTCAGTATTCTCACATGCACGACTGCCTTGATAGTGTTTTTCCTTCAGGCAAAGCGATTATTGAGGCCATGTCGAGGGTTGAGCCACCATGGGAAGAGTTGCATCATAGATCTTACTTTCTTCCTGAGCTTGACCGGTTGGAGCGTGAGGACTTTAGGGAGGTTATTAGTGAGAGAATTGGTAGTCCCATGGTTCCATTAAGCTCTCCTAGTCCAATGGCTCATGGGAACATGGCAAATATATCTCCAATGATTCCTATCAATATCTCTCGCGATCCTGGAAATATAGAGAATGTCTATATTGGGGCAGAATGTTCCCATGCTGAGATTCAAGAATACACCGAAATGTTTAAAGAATTTCATGATATATTTACTTGGTCTTATGATGAAATGCCAGGTATCGACCCTCACATTGTTGAACACAAGATTAATACTTATCCCAATTCTAAGCCTGTTCGTCAACACTTGCGTGTAGTGAATCCTAGGAAAGCACCCGCGATTAAGGCAGATATAGAGAAACTGTTAAAAGCTAGTTTTATCTATTCTGTTCCCTTGACGAGGTGGGTTTGAAACCCCATTCCGGTTGATAAGAAGCAGGGAGCAATCTGCATATGTATTGATTTCTGTGATTTGAATCGTGCCTGTCCTAAGGGCAATTTCCCCACACCATTTATTGATTAGATTTTTGATGAGTGTGCGGGTAGCGATGTTTTTTCCTTTATGGACGGCTTTTCCGGATACAATCAGATACAAATTAAACTCGAGGACCAACATAATATCGCATTTATTTGTCCTTGGAGAACTTTTGCATATCGGAAAATGCCTTTTGGCATTAAGAATGCTGGGGCTACTTTTTAGCAGGCTATGACCTTGATCTTCGATGATCTCAAATCAATTATCAAAGTATTTTTGGATGACCTTGCTGCTCATTCTCGTATGAGAATGCGTCATTCCTATCATTTGAGATTGGTATTCAAAAGGTGCCGCCATTATTTGGTTAGGTTAAATCCTCACAAGTGCATATTTTGTGTGAATTTTGGTCACTTATTAGGATGCATTATTTTTAAAGAGGGTGTAAGAGTCAACTTTTTGAAGGTTGAGGCAATACTTCAGTTGTCTCCCCTGAAAAACATTTGTCATCTTCAATGTTTGCAAGGCATGGAAAACTTCTTACGGATATTTTTTGTCAATTTTTCCAATTTGGCTAGAGGATTCATACTTCTTTTGAAGAAGGACACCACCTTTTTTTGGGATGACCGAGCCCAGGTGTCCTTTGATGCACTCAAGTGAGCCCTAGCATCGGCCCCAGTGATTATTCCCCTAGACTATAACCATGATTTTCTAATTTATGTGGCCGCGTCCATGGAGACAATTGGTATGGTTTTGGTTCAAGAGGATGAGGAGCTCCAAGAGCATGTCATATACTATTTGATCCAGAATCTTATTGACGCAGAGATCCGTTATTCCCATGTTGAGAGGCTTGCCTTAGCAAACGTACATGCGGTGCAACAGTTGAGACATTATATTCTCTTTTTCCAGACCTGGGTGGTAGCCCATGTGAATCCATTTCAATTCATCCTCACTCGAAGGATGATTGGGGGAAAATATAATAAATGGATTGTCATATTGCAAGAATTTGATCTCAAGTTTGTTTCGGCAAAATCGAAGAAATCGTTAATTTTTGCGGAGCTTATATCGGATTTCCCAAGCAACGCCGAGGAGTTGGTTTGTGAACATATGTTTATCGATGAGCACATCTTGTTAATCTCAACTTTAGACCCATGGTATGGGGATATCATTATATATTTACAAACATTGAAGGTCCCTACTCACCTCTCATGAGATGAACGATGACGGTTATGTCACGTGTCTAAGAATTACCCCATAGTGGATAACACTTTGTACCGCCGTGGGGTAGATTCCATTTTACGATGTTGTTTAACTCATGAAGAGGCTGAGTAAGTGCTGAATGATTGCCATGGAGGGGCATGTGGTGGTCATCTATCTGGGATTTCTACAGCCCAAAAAATCTTAAGAGCAGGTTATTTATAGTTGTCGATCTTTAAGGATTATGTAGATGCAGTCAAGAGGTGCCATCCTTGCCAGGTGTTTGCACATAATATGTGCTCAAAACTTGCCTCGTTACATCCCATAATCATCGTCGGTCCCTTCACTAAGTGGGGGATAGATTTTATGGATTACAACCTAGCTTTAGCTAGGGGGCATCATCATATCATAGTGACTGTTGACTACTTCACGAAATGGGGTGAGGCTATTCCTACAGTTAAATCTAACAGTGAGACAGTCATGCACTTCGTATTCAACTAGATTATTACTTAGTTCGGGATTCCAAAAGAGCTTGTCACTAACCATGGCTCGCACTTTCAGAATCGTATGATGGAAGTGTTGGCATCAAAGTTAGGGTATAAACAAGAGCATTCCTCCTCTTACTACCCTAAAGTGAATGGACAAGTAGAAGCAGTGAACAAATCACTCAAATCCATTCTCCAATGAACCATCGCACAAAGCAAGAATAATTGGCACATTATGTTCTATCCTGCTTTGTGGGCTTATAGAACCGTTGTTAAGACTGCCACGGGTTTTTCTCCATATCAACTTGTACATGGAGTGGAATCGGTATTGCTGGTTGAGTGTGAGATTCCTTTTTTGAAGCTAGCCATAGAGCTCTTACCAGACACTTCCCCATTGGAGGTGCGTTTGGTCCACCTTAAGCAACTTGATGAGAAGCGTCAAGATGCCTTGGTGCCTCTAGAAGTAAATAAGCATCGTGTAAAGGTCCAGTACGATAAGTATGTCCATCCAAGGAGGTTTAGTGAGGGAGACTTGGTCCTTTTGTGGGATCAACCCAAATAACCCTTGGGGGCAGGAAAGTTTAACCCCATGTGGCATGGTCCTTACGTCGTCAAACGTGTGTTATAGAATGGAACTTATGAGTTAGTGGATTATGAGGGAACGGCCTTGGGGGAGCCTAGAAATGGGCTCTATCTCAAAAAGTACTATGCATGATTTTTAGCCAAGGCTGGTTATTGTATATTATTGTACAGTTTTGCATAGGTAGGTCTTTTTCTTATGGTGATCGTATTTGTGATTAGTTTCTGTTTCTTTTTGTAGATGTCAATGGAATATTCCACCTTCATAGGATTCATAGATGGTGCAAGTCGTCACACTCAACACTCAGCCTCTGATGCTTGGTTGATTTATACTCCTATGGGTCAGGTATTGTCTTCAGGATGTGTATGTTTACGGCCATCTTCAAACAATTTTATTGAGTATAGTGCCATTATTGAGCTTCTACGAGATGCCATTTTACATGGCGTTCTCTCTCTTGAGGTATGTCTTGATTTGGACTTAGTAGTGTCACAGCTTAATGGTTTGTACCATGTTAGAGATCCGACATTATTAAGAATATTCTTACGTGTGAGATTATTGGAACGACAATTTGACAATATAACATAGATACATATTCCAAGAATTAATAATCAAGTTGCTGGCTCATATGCTAACTACGTGTTAGATTGCCATTTGTTTCATACACAATAAGCTCATCACAAACATAAATTTTTACACATGTAAATAAATAAATCGATCATCATAAAAGTTTTTATAAACATCCAAAATGTGGTAATACATAGTGTCATAATACAAAAATGGGGCTCTCGAGCCACCAAGATATAATACATGGTAGTACAAAATGTATCACTCCCAGGTATCTAAGCCTATGGAGGAGGATGGGGGTTCTGATCATGGAATGTCACTACGGCTCTAGCTAGCTATCGAAATAGCCCCACCCATGCTCGTGGTACACCCACCACCTAGCGCTGCATGGCCTCAAGCAAGTCCTTGACTTACACCATGGTTAATCTGTGTGTCAGTCTCACGAAGTTGGTATGAATGATTTGGAGCGTCCACTCTGCATCCACACCCATGTTATCATCTCCTCTTCGCCTCTTTCTATGACAAGGGAAGCCTTCAAGCCACCGTGGTCCCACATTTGCATGCATATGGTAGATGTCACTATGTATTGTCACCCAAAAACATGTCTTTTGATTCCACATAATCAGAAAACACAAAAAAAATAAATAACTCAAAAATTTTAAAAAGAGGGTCAAGATTCATTACCTATGTCACCATATGTTGATCTTGGTGGTAGCGGCATGTCTGGGTCTCCTTGAAAATCTATCCCTGCATAGGCGTAGTCATTGATGACAACTATATGTCGTCGCCACCACGGAAAGAAATCAACTGGATAGGGGTTGGACACCCTACCTCCACCCAATCTGTGCATCGCATCCACCCAACACCATTGGGCTAGATCTCAAACCCCGTGTAGAGGAACGTCAACTCTAGGGCTCAATCCTAGAACATGCTCAAAGAAAAACGTGCTCAGTATGGTGCTGAAACCAAAGTTTCACACTCTGCCTATCTTGCACTCACTGAGCTAGTGTTTCATGTTTCCCAGTAGCGTAGTGCTCCAATCATATATCGTGGGTCTCATGCACTCCACTGCATAGAACATCAGAGGCTATGAGGCCTAGTGGAGTGAAGCCAAGCCTGCTATCCTGCCCAGTGTTAGTAGGATGGCCTTTAGGCCCAGCACCTGTATGGAGTTAGTTGGGATCTGATTCGCCACCTTCTCCATGTCCGGATAGCAGTACACTGTAATGAACTCATCTATAGTCATGCCACCTCTGGGCTCGCGAGAACATAGGTTCACCAATTCCCCCCATCAAGAAATTCCAGTAATAAAGTATATGTCCTCCACTTCTATGGTGAGGGACATCCCGTCTATCTGGAACGACTCTGATTCTAGATCCCAATAGTCCACTAACATCTGCAATAGTCTGGGTTTGGCTCTTAAGCCACCAAGACACCAAAATTTGTAAAGCCCACATGCACGTAACACTTGTTGAGCCATCAGATCTACCCTTACTGACTCTTCTACATCACTATGTTCACGTTCTCTCCATTCTAGGACCATATTGCACATAAAATTTGAGTTTTGTCCATTAGAATACTTAAAAATCATTGAGCGCGGCTGCATACGCGACTGTTTTCCAAACAACTGTGTATGTACGCGACTTTGAGGGCATTTTCCGCGTATATCCATCCCTATACACGGAAAAACCATCGATTTTCGCGTGGGTCGTGGTGCGTATCTTATAATGGCCTAGAAATCCAAATACACCATGGAATTTGACAAAATTTGCATCAAAATGAAAGAGTAGAGCATGGGTAAGTACCTGGAAAAAAAGGTAGTGGATTCCACCAGCTGGATCTCCTGGAATTCGTTGTTGAAGTTCTGAGCTCAAATGGGTAAAAATTTCAAATGTTTTACAATGTTTTGAATTTTTTTACGATTTATAGAAATTTTTCAAATTTTTGAAAATTTTTACCTCCTTTCCTATAGTTTGGACTGTTTCTAATCCTTTTGGACCATTTTTGGACTGATTTATGATGTAGGAGACCTTTTTGAGTGTCATTTCGGCCGCTGGATTGACCCGTTCGTGCCGATTTCAAGTATCATGTCTAAACTGGCATATAGGTTAGGTTTCATCACCATTTGCATTTTGCATGACCTTATGACTGTTTCATTATAGCCTTAGGTACGAACCCACTCTATTATGTCACGGAACCTTCTTGTTGTTTTCGAAGTGGCATGATATGAGTGGTAGAGCTTGACCTTACATGGGTACCCTAGTTAGTTCCTTATTTGCATTTGGTGCCCATGCTGAGATTTTGTCCCTTAGGGTGTGGGAGTCCATTGTATAGTATTTCCATGACATTTTGCAAGAGCTTCATACTCCTCTTGATATTTTGCTTCCCTATTTCCCTCAGGACTCCCTTGTGTCAAGTTGTAATTGCGTTATCATGAGATTTTCCCGCCTTATTGCGCCTTACACCAACTTCCGTGACATTGAGTTTCAGCCATATAGCTCGAGCTCGTCTCATGTCTAGCCATGTAGAGCCATTTTTCCTTTGCAACTTGATTCCCTATTTTTACCGGGAGGGAACTTTCCCCCGAGTGTCGCTATCCTACACATGTATCCTTGCATTGAGCATAGGTATGTTCCACTGCTTGGAATTAGTTTGTTTTCCCATATGAAACTCGTCTCCTCCTAGTCGGTAACTATAAAGCAGTTTTATTCTTTTTCAAGCTCTTTAAATATTTGAAAAAGTCCAAAAAAATCAAAAAACCAAAAAGCTGGACAAGGAAAGATGTTATCTTTCGGCAGCTGTTGAGCCATGTTTCCTTTGAACAAAGCACTGAATACCACATCCGTTGGTTGGGTTTATACTTTGACTTTAGGAGTTGTACTCTTTTTATCTAAGTTTATCTCCACTCAATGGTTAAGCTTCCAGTCCCCATGGAGCCTCTGTCAATGCCTCCCGTTTCGCAGAGATGTCCCAGTTTTATATATCGAGTCTATGATACCTTTATTCAGTCACCATTTGTCATTATGCTCTTGTTCGAAGGAAGTTGAAACCTGAGTCGGCCATTCCTCAGTTATCTTGACTTTGCATGTCAGCCATTCTCGGTATAGTTACTGGTTCGTGCACCTTATGATCGAGTCCTTCCACATTATACAACTTTGTTGAGTACCTTGTGTTGGATGATGGGGGATGCCTTAATTCCCTCCTTCCAACGGATTTCATCCCATCGACTTCAGATCATTTATTCTAGGATTGGAATCTAGAGTCATTTTTGAGTGCCTTGAGACTTGCAGTCATCAGTGGCAGGTTCTCTCGCCATTGACAGTTTTTGGGAATACATCAATGTCCCCTGATCGATGGATCCTCTCAAGTGTCTGACCTAAACACATTTATTTACACTTGTTATTTTGCACTCTAGTACCTTGATTCCCATTTTCATTATCGGTGGGTGGTCTTGCGTCTGTTAACAGTATACATCAATGACCGGTAATCAGACGATGGACTACTATGTTCGACCTTGACACCTCTATTCACATAGTAGGACATGTACTCGTAGTGGTTTGTGTAGAAGACCTTCTAGATTGGTGGCATCTCTTATATGCTACCTCCTTGATCGTGCAAGTGTTCATGAGATTTTAGCTCTCATGAATTGATTCCAGTATATGTCAAACATTTCCAGCTATTATGGAGATCTTGATCCATTGTAATCTTCAGCCATTATGGAGATCAGGATCATTTGTATATCTTCATCATGGAGATGTTGATTTATGTATATTGTACATGGCGATGACCACTTATGTGATATTTTGTATCATGCCTATTCATGGCCATTGTGCTCTTATGTAGCTGGGACTGCTATATGTATTTTCAGTTATGTACAGAGTTGTATCATTGTACTATTTTGATTGGGTGGCTAGTCTTCCATTTCAGATCCTTCATCACTCCACTTCTGGGATGGACTTATAATGTATTTCGGCCATCTTATGACCCCTCTGAATTCACACATTAGGGGACTTCTGTTATAGTTGATTTTACCACACTAGGTGAATCACACTTGTATGACCTTCCCCTGTTCCTCTGCAGACTCCTTAGACCCCTTGGACCATTTTTGGTCCTTTGATGTTTCCTAGACCATCCCTATAAACATGTGAAAATTGCTATATGCGACTTTTAAACCCCTTATCGCGTATATACGCGGGTTTGACCCCTAAAACCGCCTACATCGAGATGTGTACAAAATCCAAATCCTTTTGGAGTTTTCCTTGACATGGATCCGACTCACTTGTCTCCTGGCCTTCCATATGCCTTGAGATCGTTCAGATTCGACCTTTCATTACCCCTTTGAAAATCTATATAAGGAACTCTTTGGATACATTGAATGCATAAGAGAATTGAGAGAAAAGAAACTATAGTTCATTGTTGCCAAAACTTGTTCTTGAGTCTGCATCCCTTTGTCTGTTGGAGCACTTTTGTGTTCTTCCCAAGCTTGCCTTTTGCTTATGAGCTTGCTATCAAGAGATGGAGGATTGAGGTGGTGGAGGCCCAAGTGTGGGATTCAGTTTCTCCGATTTGCAGACGTGTCGACAAAGGTTATATTCATTGTAATATTTGATTTTATATTAATAGAAATATATTTTCCTGTCCAATAATGTATGTTTGAATGAATATTTTATCCATGGATGATTTCAAATTCTTATACATTGTTGATTATATATGCTAGAATAGATCTAACACAAATATATATAGTATCCTTGTCTTGTTTACTTGTTGTTGAGGAAAGTGATTGATCAATTCAAGCTGAAGTTGGAAATCTCAACAGGGATCTAATTCAACCATCCGGAATAAGGTACGAGGTCTGATTCTATAGTGTTAGATATTTGATTTCTATTGCATATTGGAAAGGATTGATTTTTGGAGTCAAGTTGTCTATTGTGGTACCCCAAGCCATATGAATTTCTCTCCGTAACAAGTGGGAACACATTCCTCAATCACATCAAAATGGCCATGCACTCATATATGATCATGTGAGAACACATCCCATAGTCATATCAAAATGGCCCTCAGTCCCAGACTGAGCTTTCCTGGTAACTGACTAGGTACCTCCTTTCAAAGAATGGAAACAACCCTTATATCTAATCAAGTGGAAACACATCTCTCATTCACATCAGAATGGCCATGCACTCACATCTAATCATGTAAGACTACATCTCACAGTCATATCAAAATGGCCCTCATCCCTAGACCAAGTATTCCTAGTAACTAACTAGGCACCTCCATTCAAAGAATGGAAATAGCACTTATATCTGATCATGTAGGAACCAATCCTATAGTCATATCAGAATGGATTAGCACTCATATCTGACATGGAAGGAACCAATCCTCTCACCATGACAGAATGGATCAACCCTTACATCTAACCATGGAAGGAAACAATCCTCTCACCATGTCAGAATGGCTCACGGACTCATCACTTCCCCTTGGAAGGAACCTCAATCTACAGAACACCAAGATTCTCCCTGAAGTAATCAAACTTCACTCTGGCTAATGGTTTCATCAACACATCAACTATCTGTTTGTCCATCGCAACATACTAGAGCTTCACTGCTCCCCTCTGCACCATATCCTTGATATAGTCATACTTGATCTCGATATGCTTCGACTTGTCATGGAACACCGGGTTCTCCGACAACTTCACACAACTCTGGATGTCACAATATATACAAGTAGCATCCAACTAGAGATCAAATAAATCAAATAGTATCTTCCTCAACCATACTACCTCACAACTAGCTGAACAAGCTGTGACATACTCTGCTTCAGCTGTATTGAGTTCCACACAGGATTGCTTCCTACTAAACCAAGAGATCACACCTGATCCCATACTAAAGCAACACCCTGAAGTGCTCTTCCTATCGATCACACTACCTACCCAATCTGAATCAACATAACCCTTCAGGTTAATCTTCTAACTCACCTCATACTTGAGCCCATAATCAATTGTACCCCTTAGGTACCTCAAAATAAGCTTTGCAATAATCAAGTGAACATGTCTCGGATCTGTCAAGAACTAGCTCAAGGTGTTCACAGCAAAGCAAACATATGGTCTCGTGTTCATCAGGTACATCAAGGACCCAATCATCTGACAATACATCATAGCATCAACCACTTCTAATGAAGCATCACTCAATAGCTTCAGGTTCGATTCCATAGGTGTGGTCATGGCCTTGCAGTCCATCATCTTGAATCTCTTCAGGATCTCTACTATATATTTTCCTTGTTGCATGGAAATTCCATCTGCATTCTACCACACCTCCATGCCTAGAAAATAATGCATCATACCCAAGTCCTTCATTTCAAACTCGGCAGCAAGATTTCTCTTTGTATCAGCAATCAACCCTCATACCTGTTATAAATAGATCATCTACATATAGTAGGAGCATCACTGGGTTGCCATCTTCAACCTTGTAGTACAGGTTGGAATCTTCTTTACTCTTGGTAAAGCCCAAACTGGATAAAAAGCTGTCAATTCTCCTATACCATGTCCTGGGTTCCTGTTTCAAACCGTACAAGGCTTTCTTCAATATACACACATGAGACTCCGTGTCATGTGTCTCAAAACCAAGTGGTTGCTCCACATACACTTCCTCTTCCACTACACCATTCAAGAAAGTAGTCTTGACATCCATTTGGTGTATATTCCATTTCATCACTGTATCCAGAGCAAGTATTGACCTGATAGAAGTGTATCTGGCTACAGGTGCGAAAGTTTCTTCATAATTTATTCCTTCTTTTTGGGAGAAGCCATGAGCAACACATCTTGCCTTATATTTTTCTATGCTACCATATGCAACATGCTTGATCTTGTAGATCCATTTGGAAGTTACAACCAACTTCCCTTCTGGTCTTAGGACAACATCCCAAACATCATTCTTCATGATCGATTGATACTCTTCAATCATAACATCCTTCCATTCTTTCCTTTTCGCTGCTTCTTCATATTTGGAAGGTTCTTTATCGATGAAATCACATAATAATGCTACATATCCGGAGTAGGACTTGGTCCTCTTTCTTTCTCTGTGATTCTCTTCTTGAGCCCCATATCTTTCTACACCTTGGATAGCTTCTCATATCCAAGCAGGTTTCCTCTTATGAGGATTATTCTCTTGAGGTGGATCTAAAGGTTCTTAAGGTTCTTCAAATTGACAATCTTCTTCTTGAGTTTCTTCGTTCATGGTTGTGTCATGAATTCTGGGTGCTTTCAATTCTTCAGGAACTTCAGCAAGCCTCTTTCTGGATTTGTTGTAGGCTGAGTCTTCGTCAAATGTTACATCCCTGCTGATGTAAATATTCTTGAATCCTGGGAAGTATATTCTGTAAGCCTTTGAGCTTTCAGAGTATCCCACAAATATACCCTTCTTTCCTGAAGGATCTAACTTTGTCCTCTTTTCTTTCAGAATGTGTATGTACACTAGACAGTAGAATATTCTGAGATGGATGACTTCTGGTTTCTTGCCGAAAAATACTTCTTCAGGTGTCTTGTTCTTGAGTACTCTGTGTGGAGTATGGTTCTGTGCATACATCGTTGTTCTGGAATCTTCTGCCCATAGATGCATGGGACGATCTTGATAATGAAGCATAGCCCTTGCAGCTTCCATGATCGTTGTATTCCTCCTTTCTGCAAGTCCATTCTGTTGTGGATTATGTGGAGTGGATAACTCCCTCTTTATCCCCGAGTCTTTGCATAACTCTTTGAATTCATTTGATGTGAATTCTCTGCCATTATCTGATCGAAAGGTCTTGATCCTCTTTTCAGTGTGGTTCTCAATCAAGGCTTTGAATTCCTTGAATTTGCTGAAAAATTCATCTTTGTTCTTCATGAAGTAAATCCATCTCTTCCTAGAAAAGTCATCAATAAAAGAAACATAGTATGCATACCCGCTTAATGAACTTGATGACATTGGACTGCATACATCGGAATGGATGATTTCCAAGATTCCTTTTGCCTTGATCTCACTACTTGGAAATGTCTTCTTTGTGTTCTTTCCTTTCGCACATCCTTTGTAGACTCCATCATGTTTTTCTTGAATTTCTAGAAGACCTTCAATAGCTTTGCTTGCAAGTGGTAGTGCTCTATAATGCACATGTGAAAGCCTTCTATGCTAAAGTTCATTTGAACTTACTTTGTCATGGACCAAGGCTTGTTCTTGATGGCCCTTCAACTTGTATAGACCTCCCTCTTGTTCCCCAATCACTACTGCATCATTAATAGTCTTTCCCTTTGCCCATATGATAACTTGGCCATCTATAAATGCAACCCTCATGCCTTTTGCATCTAATGTAGATATGGAGAGGAGGTTCTTCTTTAGTCCTGGTACAAACAATACTTCTTTCATTGTCATAGACTTTCCGGAGTCTAGCTTATAGGAGGATTCCCCACTACCTTTTATTGGATACTGGTAGTCATCTCCAAGCTTCACCTTGTTTGGTGATTCATGTTCTGATAGTTTCACAAAGGATTCCTTGAATATTTTCATATGTTTGAAAGCCCCACTGTCTATAAGCCAATCATTGCTTCCATGTGTAATGTTTTCTGTGAGAGTGGAAATCAAAACATATTCTTCACTTCCTATCTTTTCTTCTCGAGCTGTTATTCGAGCTTCTTCTTGAGAGTATTCTTCCCATAGTCTACTAAACTTGACTAACTTCTTTCTGGCACAGATTCCTTGAATAAAGGAGTCCCATAATCTAGGAAGACCATTCAAGGTGGTCATTACAATCTCTACATTCTCCACTTCTTCATCTACTTCTCTCACCTATTCCTTGATCTGAGAGACCCTTGTAAAGTAAGATTGGATGGTCTCTGCATTCTGGATGTTTACATTCTTCAGTTGGTTTCTCAGAGTCATCTTCTCGTTTATGTTCTTCCCTTCAAACAGTTTGGTTAGGGCATCAAACATAGATTTAGTTGTCTTTAGGGAGGACACCTGTGGTATGAGGTGATCCTTGATTTAATCAGCAATAATTCTCTTTTCCATAACCAATTTCTTCTTGTGTAAGGCCTTAGCCTCATCTCCCTCTGGAACTGGAACCTCCTCATTGATATAGGAGTCCAACTCATTTTCTTCTAGGACCAGGGAGATCCTATAATTCCAGGATCGAAATTTATCAGCTCCCTCAATATTTTCATCAAGCTTGGTATGATGAGACATCTTAACTGAGAACCTCAAATGGAAATACAAAATATTTAGATCTTACTAGGTCAAGATGTTGAATCTGGATTTGGAAATGAATTTCTGCAATGTTGGTTCAAGAGCATATTAGGGTTTGACTTTTTTGGAGTTCTGTCCAACCAAATGCTTTGATATTGATCTCTAAACTTCGATTTTGAGGAGGAAATCAATATAGGCCTGGGCTCACTGAAAAATTCCACTTCTGTGGAAAGCCCTAATTTTTGGCAGTAGTGTCGGGTCCAAAACTGAAAAAGCTCAGAATTGGATTCTGCTTCGACAGAAAGATGCGCCCTAGGGAGGAGAGTTAGTCCAACCTTATTTTCCTGAAAAACTATGGAGAGAGATCCACAAAGTAGGAAGCCCTAGTTTCTGCAGGTGCATAGTGTCTTCTTCTCAAGTTAGCTCTGATACCATGTTAGATTTTTAACATTAAGCTAGCATTATATTAGGATCTTTAACTGAGAGAATAACAAGCACAACAATCAAACACAAGACACAATGAACACAGTGATTTTCCTCAGGGAAACCATAAATGGAGAAAACCCCACAACTTCCTCAGAGATAGAATCAACATCAAAAGTAAGACCCCAAAACAGTAAGATGATCTCCCGACAGTAGTAGCCTCTTTTTTCCTAGCCCCAGTGTCTTCTTCTTCATCAACTATGCGCTACAACTGAGTGTGAGTGAGTGTGTGATAAATAGAGAGGCTCACTCTCTATTTATACTAATTCCCGACTTGACAAAAATATACTAGGGCCAACTTCTCTAGGAGAGTCTAATAACCCTAGTGCCCCGGAACAACAGGGACTTTAACCCTTGACCAATAGGAGGGTTACCCACAATGACTTAACATGACTTTTTTACATTATAGAAACTCCCGATAGAAACATCGGGGCATGGCATGACTCAAATACATTATAGACGCATCCCGGAATAAACATCGGGGTACAATACATAAGAAATACAAGTGAATACATTCTGAAGTTACAATTACATTAACACATTACTGTTTCAATCTTTATATTTATCAACCCGTATTTATAAAACATTTGCAGGTATGATGTAACCCTAAACATAGGGTATTCTACACTCAACAATAAACCTTATACAACTTCCTTCCATACACAACTCATTTTCATCCCAACAAAAATCGTAGTTGGAAAGATGTTTAAGATAGCATTCTATAGAACCAGCAGTAATCATTTAAATAGTAACCCATAAACCAATAACAATATTTAAAATGAATTATTATTGGCAAATGTTTAGGCCAATAATTCCTCTTTAAAACCCTATTTAACTAGAAACCCTAAAAACAAAGAATAATGCATAAAAACTCAAGTTTCGAACATAGGAACAACTAATTATTAATTAACAAAACTATTACAGCTTATACACTAATAACCATAACAAAATTCCATGATATTGTCAAATAATAATCATTATAATTCCATGATGCAGTTCAACATGTCATATAGTCTTCTTCTCAAGCTTAACAAGAAATATTAGCAACAGATTATTACATTGGAACCATAATAGGTACAGGTTCAATGTACTCCACCATTAAAATACATTAATAACATAACATGTTGTTGAAGTAAACTAAGCCATATGACCATTGAAGGAAAAACCCTAACCTTTGAAACTTAAGGCGATCACCATATAAGAAAAAAAATCCATTTTCATAACCAGTCGTGAAGACGACCCATCTTTTCATGCTTCACACGATAGCTTAGGATGAAGTAGAAAGTTTAAACCAAAACTTTCTAGGGTTTATCACAGCCCTCGAAGTCAAGGATATTATCCAAGTTTCCAAGTTCTCCACCTGTAACCACAAAATAAGAAAAATGTTAATCACAATCTCGGATTATCAAAAACAGTAAGACTCCTAATACAAATGTAAAATAGATGTTCTTGCCGATATCTAGAACAATTGTTGTAACCCTGTCAACATTAGAAGGCAACCGGGTTTATGTTCAATCAAGTTGAAACCGACAATTGTATAAACCTAGTGGAAACAAAAATTGTAGTATAATTCCTCTTTACTCTGCTCCGCTTTCCAATAAGTCGATAAAGAACCACTACGACCAAGTTGCAAACGTAGTTTCGGGCTGCTAACAACTGAATGCCGCATGAATAAACTTGATTGAGTGATCGAAACCCTACCTAAAGTTGACTTCCAAAAAGTTGGTGGTTTACAGCTGTAAAGAAACATGCCAGAACTGAAATATTATCCAAACTCAATTAATCAACTATGCCTTTGTTTACATAGCTCGTAACCTAGGTAGGTACAACTTACCCTTCGACTCTTGTAGGAACACTTGGGGTATTTTAAATTTTATTTTTACCTGTACAAGATTAAGATGAGTGTTATCCGTAACGCTAATTAAGTTTTGAGTTAAATTTTCCATTTCTTCCCAAACATTAGAGAAGATTCGCCTTGGTAAACATCTGAAACTTAGAAATCATGTTACTAGTTAAGCTGGGAGTTAACCTTCAACAAGCATAGGTAGAGTTTACTTTTATAAAAAAATTACTGATTTTTATTATAGTAAGGTTTGTTACTATGGTTTGTTACAATGTTCCTATTGGGGAGATTGTAAAGATTGCTCAACTCTTTCCTACTAGTGTTTAAGAGGAGGAAAATAATATGTTGATGGAAGAAGTCTCTATGGAGGAGTTTAAAGGAGTTTTATCTCCATTCAAAATGGACAAAATTTTGGAACCTGAAGGATTCCCAGTTGTATTCTATTTGGGTTTGTTTGATGTCTTGGTGCAAGATTTACTTAAGGTAATTGAAGAATCAAGGAGTAAGGGGAAAGTATTTGCAGTTTTTAATTCTAGTTTTATTGCTCTAATTCCTAACTCTGACTCTTTGACATGTTTTGAATACTTTAGACCTATTTCGCTATGAAATTGCATATATAACATAATTTCAAAGATTATCTCTACCAAGATTAAAAGAGTTATCTGAGTACATATATGGGGATCAGTTTGGATTTCTTCCTGAAAGACAGACACATGAAGCTATAGGGGTCAGTAATGAGGGACTTCATACTATTAAACACAATAATTTAAAAGGTGGTGTGCTAAAACTTGATCTGTCAAAATCCTATGACAAAGTCAGATGGATGTTTTTAAGAGTTGTTATATCTCATATGGGTTTTGATGTCCCTTTTATAACATGGGTAATGTCTTATTTTATGTATATTTCTTTCTATACACTTATTAATGGATCCGAGTCAACTTTTTTTAGAGCCAGTCAGGGTATCACTTAAGGATGCCCTCTTGCACCGCTTTTTTCTCTCCTTATTGATGAAGGTTTTGGAAGAGCTATATTAGAAGAACGTAGCAATGGTGTATTAACATGTATTTATTTTGGAGGTAATATATGTCTTACACACATAATTTTTGTGGATGACATTATGGTATTTTTTAATGGTTCTATCCGAGAGATGAAAAAATTAGGCGAAATTTTTGAGAATTTTTGTATGGAAACATGTATGAAGGTTAATTCTATAAAATCTGTAATTATAATGCATGGGATGAATAATCCAGAGGTGGAACATATAAGAATTTATTTCCTTATTCAATTACCCCTTTTGAGGATGGTTTACGGTATCTTGGCTTCATACCAAAACCTTTTTCATATAGATAAGGACTCATAGATGGTTTTCCAAAGGTGGAAGAATGATTTTGGTTAAATCTATCCTAGGAGCAATACCCTTTTTTGGATGCATTTCTAGATTCTAGCCGGGGTTTGGAAAATTTGAGGATTCTTTGTTTTAATTTTCTTTGTTCGGGAAGAGAGAATAGTAAAAATATGGCCTGGGTTAAATGGAAGTCTTTGGTACTTTTGAAAGAGTTTGAAGAATGGGGTTTCAAAGTCTTGGAATGATTTTCTAGAGCTTTGGCTGCTAAAAATTTATGGAAATTACTCAATTGTTCTGGATTTTGGGTTCAGGTGGTCACCTATAAATATATCTTCCCTTTAAATACTGTTGAGTGGATTAGAAGACCTAAAAAATCTAATAGGAATATTTATAGTTGTTGGAAAGCGATTCTTCATACTTTTGATATGATTGTTTTAGGATTATCATGCAAGGTGGGGTATGGGAGATCTGTTTTCTTGGGAAGTGATCCTTAGCTTGGTTGTAATATGAATTATACTCTTCCAGCGCATTTGATTGAAATCCTTAGAAATAAGGGATTTTCTTTTTTGAAGAATATATCTTATTTTGGAGCAACTTCTTTTAACGGCCAGGGATGGATCAACGCAATGGATTTAGGTCTGCAAAATAAAGATATTGTGAAATGGAACAAGTACATTTTAAAAATTAGTATTATTAATGTATGTATTTGTGATAAGAGTGATGAACTAGTTTGGTTGCACTCTGATATTGGGAGTTATAATCCAAAATATGGGTACATATTTTTATCAAGGATCACGGGTTTCATGAGATTATGTGGCGATGTAAATCTGTTTGGCAGTATTATTGTCCTCTAAAAACTAATCTTTTTATGTGGACCCTTCTATCAAATATAGTGCCTAATTGGGATGTATTACGAAGGAAGAATAGAGATATCCTGAATATATGTTTTTTATGCAAATCTGTCGAAGAGTCAAACATTCATTTTTTCATTTACTATTCTTATACTAAAATTATTAGGATGGAAATTGAGAGAAGAACAAGGGTGTACAATATATGGAAGGGGGATTCGATAGTGGAATTTCTACAATAGTGGAATTTAAATGAGAATCTTAAGGAGCTCATATCTCTCCCTCTTATTGTATGCTAGGGGATTTGGCTAGCAAGAAATGCTAGTTGTTTTGAGGACATCTTTATTCTGCTTATTCAATGTGCTTATCAAAGTATGAGTATCCTCAACTATTTTTCGTAAGACAATGTAAAGTTAAAGTGTTATAATGTTGTGGAGGAATTTTATGACAAAAATATTCCATGGGCATATTTTGATGGAGCTTCGAGGGAGGAAGAGAGGATTTGTGGTGCAAGGGAAATTATATTTTTACCAAATTACAAATGGTTTAGTTTTAAAGCTGGCTTGGGGCAGGGAATGAATAATTTTTCTGAAATTAGTGCACTTAGATTACTTTTGTTTTTGGATTTGGAGCGAGGCATAAATGAATTACAGATTTTTGGCAATTCACAAGTCATTGTAAAATGAATTAATGCCCAAAATAGAATTCATAATGTACGTTTGATTCCTCTGATGGAAGAGGAAATAGTATTAAAAGTTCAATTCTAATCAATTAGTATTAACCACATGTTTAGAGAAAGAAACTCTAGAGCAGATCATTTAGCAAAAGATGGATCTCATCTTCAGCAAGGTGACTGGTATATCTATGAAAATAATGGTGTGGATGTGCTTAATGATTGTGTCTATGAATATTAATCTTAATCATGGTGATTAAGTTTTTTTTTGTATGGTGGGATGAATGGTGTCATATTTCTTTTTTGAGCAGATTTGATTCCTTTTTGGGGATTTCTATGTAAAAGTTGATGAATTGGAAATTCATGATAGGTGGATTATTGAGATGTTGGTTCTTAACAAACCATATTGTTTTTGAGATATTGTTGACATTTATTGTTTATAAATGCAAGATGGTGGTCATATATAGTAAGATCTTTGATCTTTATATTGATGGTAATTATTATAGTTAAATATACTATAATGATAGTTTGGTCTTGTAACCAAGATATGATCATGTTCTTACACGTTATCATCCTCTATTTTCAACAATAAAGTTATGATTTTTTTTTTGTCTCAGGAAAAAAAAATTAAAAATTGTGAAATTACAAACTTCTAAAAAAATTAGTATGAAGTAATGAACCTAAAAAAATTAAATATATTTATTTTTGAAAAAACAATATAAATTACAATATAAGTAAATAGGTGTGAGCTTGTTGAATAGTTTGTATTGTTTTGACATTAATATTTAATATTGTTGATATATGAACCATTTTTTAAATGTTAAATTGTTTTTAAAATATTAATTCAACAATACAATTTCTCATCATAAAAAGATTTCAGAATTAAATTATAAATAAAAAAGAATTAAATCATAATTTCAAATATTAATAAAAGAACTTATATTCTTTCATAAATAACAAGTGGGAATCCCTGCAAATGTTATAAGAGCAAAGAAAGTGATGAGATTAAGGATTAGTTACGGATTAGATGAGAATGCTACCAATGGAAACATCGATACTTGCTTTGGCATAAGGATCACAACTTCTGCAAATAAGTTAGAGAGGGCTATCCAATAATTACTCTGATAGAGGGGTGCTATCTAATAATAACCCAATGGATCTTGTATGTCAAAAATCAGCTTTCCATTGATTATGGGTTTTAATCAAAACAATATATTATATAGATGTCTTTATTGGCCTTGGATCTTACTCCCACTATGTGTTAGTCAGAAAGAGCATCCATGAACTTGTACTATGTTTTTAGTTGAACTAGTTTCTAAATTTTAATAGGTTAAAATACAATTACTTGTTATGATATTATGAGATGGAAAATGCGAATTCCTAAATAATTTAACTTTTTTCATTGCAAATTTATTTATTTAAATTTGATAGTTAAATATTCTAATTTGAACATTTTAAAAGTGTAATTTTAATATGGTTCGTTACTTTTGAACGACTTTAGCTTAGATAGCTAAAAAGGTCTTTAAATACCAAAAATAAGAAAATTATGATTAATGGAAAGAGGTTAGAGTGGTAAATTTTTATAGTTGGTTTGCAGGTAAATTTTTAGAGTGGTTCGTTATTACTTGGGCCTTGAAAAATGAAGATGGTTTGCAGGTTTTGGATCAAGGGAAGATTTCATAGTTTTCATAGTTGGTTCACTTCCAATTTGAGTCTTATTACAAGGAAGGTAGTAGTATTTCACTAAGAGATCAAATTAGTGTGATAAAGGAATTCTCTAGAGTTTTCTCTGAAGATGAGGGCGATGAGATTTTACTTCCTATTTCGATGCTAGAGCTAAAATAAGCATTAAAGTCCTCAACGAGGTTGAAAATCCCTAGCCCAGACGGTTGGACCATGGAAATTTTTCTAGAATGTTTTGATTTGATGGGTCCGGATTTTCTTAGTGCAGTGGAAGAGTATAGAGAAAGGGGTGTGATCTCTGGAGCAATAAACTCCACCCTTGTAGCTTTAATCCCCAAAAAATCCTCTCTAAAGGACCTAGGGAATTTTCATCCCATCTCACTTTGTAACTTTGTTTATGAAATTATATTGAAGATCATTTCTAATTGACTAAAACCTATCCTGTCCAAATGCATCATCGCTGAACAATTTGACTTTTTGGAGAAAATGAATATTTTGGAAGCCATTGGTGTGGGCCAAGAAGTTTTCCACAACATCAAGAATACAAATGTGAAAGATTTTTCCCGACAATTGGATTTAAATAGAGCTTATGGAAGAGTTCAGTGGGGTTTCTCAGGCTTATCTTAATTCAAATTGGTATTCCCTTCAGAGCTATGAAATGGATTATGAGGTGTGTATCATTTGTGTCATATGTTGTCCTTGTAAATGATTGCCCCATATTTTTTTTCCAGCCACTAGGGGGTTATGATAGGGTTTCCCCTCTCTCCTTTACTCTTTCTTTTAGTAATTGATGGACTCAACAGGTTGATCAAAAAAGCAAAATTGGAAGGAAATATAAATGGTATAAAGTTAGGAAACAACCTATCTATTTCTCAGCTTGTTTTTGTAGATGATATTCTGATATTTGGATTAGGATCTACCAACTAATGGCGGGCTTATCATGATTTGATTATGAATTTCTGTAAAGTATCAAGGTTGTTCATAAACATACAAAAATCTATTCTTTTAAAGCATGCTGTATGTTCGGTTGAAAGGGTAGATATCAATTATCTCTTCCAGGTGCAGGCCCATTCCCTATCATAGGGAACCAAATATCTTGGGTACTTTATCAAACCAAATGGTTACAGAGCTAGTGATTGGCCTTGGTTATTGAAAAGATTTGAAAAAAGAATAAAACACTGGTGTTGGTGTTGGTGTTGGTTATCCCTTAAAGTGCGGATGATCTTGGCAAAATATGTTTTAGTAAACTTAGCAGTCTACTGGTTCTCTTTGAGCAAAATCATGAGATCAATTTTAAATGAAATCATAAAAAATACTATGGGTTTTATCTGGTCAAGTAATCAAGTGAAGTCAAAACTTCATTTAGTTAAATGGGATGTTAGTGCAAGCCTAGTTGAAAATGGTGAATGGGATTTGAAAAATATGTTTAAATTATCTCTAGCATTGATGGCTAGGAGTCTTTGGCTAGAAACTACTGGCGATAGTCTGTGGACCAGATTTATCCAAGTGAAATATTTTAAGAGGATATCTTTGGTTCAATGGTTCCGTTCTAGGAATAAACGTTAGAAAGACGTATCTAATTTTTGGGTTGTTCTCTTGGAGGATTTTGGTATCTGTGGGCCCTGGCTTCCATGGGTCACTGGAAATGATAGTGTTGTTCATGTAGGGGAATAATTTAATATTGGGGGCCCTATAAAGTTCTTGTTATCGGTTGAATTATTATTCTTCCTTCACAATAAGGGATTATATACATTGAATCATATCTATAAGTCGTTGACTTGTGATGTTTCTCCTCATGGGTGGATAAACACTTCACAATTGGGCCTCTGTGATAATTTGGGGACAAAATGGACATATTAAATTACATGCCTTCATAATGGCTCAGTCTTCCTAGATGAAGGCTTTGATGCTCTAAAATGGAATTTCAATAAATCTTATGGCGAGATCACAACGAAACTAGCTTATCAACTGTTATTTGAATATATTATTTGTATTCAACAGTGGTGGCACTCTTTATGGTCTTGGAAAGATCCACATAGAATTATCATTTTATGTTGTCTTGCGTTGGAAAATCACAAGTTAACATGGGACAATATCTTAAAGAGAGGTATGATCGATCCAAACCTTTGTGTTACACATGGTCTAGCTGAAGAATCTATTTATTATTTATTTGTCTCCTGCAACTTTTCTATATCAGTCTTGTTGAGTGTGGTGCACACTTTAAAATGCTCTTTTTGCTGGTCCATAAATTCCCTGTCTGAATGCTTCCTCTTATGAAAGTTCAAGTCTCATTCCTGGCAGTCCTTGCCTTGTTTCATTTTGTGAGAACGTAATGTTCCCAAAAAATTTTAAAAAAATAAAAAATTGTAGGCTAGTTAAATGCTACCTTTCTAGGACATTATTTTATCTTTTGCGGAATCTATCTATTATTGTTACTAAATCTAAGTGTCGTAAGTTGTCTTTCCCTTTTTATGTATTTTCCTATATAATGACGATATGTCTACATGATGTGGTTATGTTACTTGGATTTGTTTATATGATTACTCTGTTGTATTTACTAATAACGTACCTTTGCATATGCTGGTTCAGTTACGTTTTACTTCCTATTTATATGTCTTGTAATTCATTTATAGTTTTATTTATTAAAATATATAACTTTCCTTTTACTGTCAAGGGGTGGAGTGGCAGGGTTTTATCCCTTGAGGGACCACTTGGAGAGGTAAAAAGTTCCTTCTTTTTTTACGTGGCTTATTTAGTTCATTGTGAACTAACGCAAGCTTCCACTTTTGTGCAAGTTACTTTGTCAACGAATTCTATCTACGACCGTGGAAAGTAATAACATCCTACAACATGATAACTACGCTACACTATTCTACTCAAAGATGGAGGTAAGAGGAATAAATTCCTAGCTTAGCTGTTCCTACATTCTACGTTCATTCAGAGTCGAAAGTGTATGGTTCAAATATTTATGGCCGTCATTATGTTTTAAGGTTATAAAACCTTATCCACCTTGATATTCAATCTTAAAAAATGTAATTATTTTAAGGTATAATGACCATGGTTTAAGGAATGATCCATATACCATGGAAAACCTTGTGATGAGTACTTTAGAGAACTATGGGGTATACATAAACCATTTATGGCATATTTCATCTGCCATAAAACTTTGGCTTAATGTAGAAATGGAGGGTTTTGTTATGGGTTTAATACTAGGGTGGTGGACTATGCAAAATCATAGTGAGCTTGACTATGGAACTGTGGCTTTGGATTTCGTGGGTAGTGGAGGATAGGGTGGCACTTTAATTACTATTGGGAAAACGTAGGCAAGAAGCCTCAAACGCTGGTCTTCGTCGATTCGTGGTTCATTTGGTTTGTTCTTTGGTATGTCTGAGTGGTTTCAAGCTCTCGGGCATTATGCTGCATGGTTCAACAACCTTCCCTTTCGCCTGGTAGGTATGCTCTTCACGTGGTATGCAACATTTATAATGCTTGTTTGCTTTCGTTGAGGTTTGACATACTTCTCATGGTTCGTGGTTGTTTGGTTTGCAAGTGTCAGGGGTGGCTCGAATCGTAGCTTTATGGGCTCTACAGGTGGCCTACACAACCTTTAAGCGGTAACCCTACCGAAAGTTAAAAGCCCTTACCTTTGTGTGTTTAGTTTAACAGAGGCTTGAGCTCTGGGTTGAGAATTTTGAGGTCTAAAATGGGCCTCATAAAAGATATAATAAAATATTACGAGCTTGTC
>LPNX010710380.1:228852-258658 GCA_001517045.1 Pseudotsuga menziesii | reverse complement strand
TATATATATATATATATATATCACATTAAAACTCAAATATATAAAAAATAATATAATATATTAAATATGTATAAATTGGAAATTTGAAAACGCTAGAATATATAGTGATTTTAATATAATATATTAAATATATATTAATTAAAAATTTGAATTAAAGTTTAATATATCACAACTACCTTATATTCATTACATAAGTATTATGTACAGATGAATTAAAATTTGAATTCTGTCTATCATTCCTGGGGCTTCTTGTCTCCATCTTGTTGTTGGCTTTCAGCCCGATGCGAACAAGCACCGTAGGACCTTTCGTTTAGAAAAATTATTCTAAAATGTAGCCACAAGATTGGAAAACTCTCCAAATCACATTTGAGAAAACCGCCCACCCAAGGATTCCATAGCCTTCTTATGAGAGGGGATTTTTCCACTCGACAAAAGTAGAGGGGCGCACAAAAGAACAGTCTTATAATAGGGGTAGTCCCACGAATGGAAGGAAGAGGCCAACAAGCAGAACTATTCCAAGACCCTAAAACCTAATCTTGTTGGTGAACCCTATCAAATAAAATAGTGTAGTTCATTTTAATTAAGCGTTAATTTTAATTGGCTTTATTACTCAAAAGAGGGATATGGCCGTGCAACTAATGGTGTTATGACACAACATGAAGTAAAATGCACACCTAACAATCAATGCAAATGTATTGTGTCCATGAATTAAAATTTGAATGATTTCTAATCCTATATAATATATTATATAAGTTTAATACTAACACTTATTCATCATTGTTGTTTTTAATAATATTTTAATATTTACATATTTATTATATTTTAAAGTACTATAAAATATTTAAATATTAAGTATAAAAATATTATATTTTAAAATAATTTATAATTAATTTTTTTATTATGACTATTTGTTAACTATGGGTTTGTATTTACTATTTAGAATTTGACAAGTAGTATTTTTAACTTAACCAATGCCACCTCAACTATAATAGATGATGTCATTCTTTAGAATGTCATTGGTTCTTTTAAAGTTGACTTTGATAGTACTTCTTTTGTTTTGAGGCTCATTTTCGACCTCAAAATTCCCTTAATGATTAGCGTTGTGCAGTTTCGATCAATGGGTTGATGGTTGGTTTGGGTTCTTTTGATAGTTAGGCATCCAAGAAATGCGTCTGTAATTTACCTTTTCTATGTAATTTCAAACGTAAAGATTTTGGGGAAAGTCTTGACTGTCTAGAGAAAGACTCAGCTTTGTGTATAAAATTTTGTTATGTTTTTAAAGCTTGTAAAGTATGGGTTTATTGTTTTAGTGGAAGAGCTCTGTGTTTTGAAATTAATTTATGCGAAAGCTTTGGCTTTACAGTGCCATTCCTTGCAATGGTACTAAGTAAATTGTGACTCTGTTATTTTACCTCTTATGTATTTGTTGATGTATGAATTATTATTTAACGTGGCTGGCATTTCTTATTACGACCATGAGTTTGGCTTGGCCTTTACGTGAACACGCGGCCAACACATATGGTTTCTATGTTTATTAGAGGTCGTGACTATGTATTCGTTGATAGTAGAGTTTTAAATATTTATTTTAAGGCTGGGGTTTCTCCTTACAAGCATGAGCTCGGAAGCTTAGGCTCAACCTTTAGATGGATAAAAAGCCTTTGATTATGATAGTTTAAAATAAGCCTGTGGAAGTAATGCATAGAGCGTGGCTCAAATTGATAAGACTGTTAGTTTATTTTTAAAGTATTGTGGGGAGCCTAAGGCAAAACCCTACCATGCAAGTCACAACGTTTATGTTTTCAGTGTTTGACAGAGTTCCTACAGGATTCAATCCCGGGCTATCTTAATGCTTGGACTTGTGTTTAACTAAACGTTTATGTTTTTACTTTAGCAGTGATGCCTACATGATTCGATCCTGGGCTTTAAAATGAAATAGATTGGTGGTTAGTGTTTATGTCTGCAGGATTCAATTCCATGATTTTAAATGAATTATGTTGGTAGTCTTTGGTTGGAATTTCACATGATTCAATCCTGGGTGTGACTCTGTTGGTTAATCAATTGGTTTATATATATATATATGTGAGTTTGCTTGTTGGTTTTTGTTTATAGAAGTTGATATACAGTGTAATATGCTTTTTTCTTATGGCCAAACCTTTAAAGGTTTCGATAACTGGGCTTTGTGTAAAATATTTTGAAATGGATTTGGTATGTGGTTTATCCCACAACTAATCCTGTAGAGGATTCAATGGACAGGCTGGGTTTATTACGACTTATAATCGTTTATGGTTTAGCATAGATTGAATATTTAATTTGTGATCAACATTTATGATATATTTGTTTATGTTGGATTTATTATGTGAAGATAAAACATACGTGCTAGCAATATGGAATTTGCCAGCATTGAAAAAGTAAGTTAGACTTAGATTTTAAAGGCTTGAATATTGTTTAAAACAATTTGCTTATGTTTGATTTCAACATGGATTTAATGTTTAGTTTGAGGTTGTAAAGTATTTTCGATAATTCTGTTTTATGAATGAATTTAAAGTAGAAGGAATAATCCTACATACTCACCATATGAAATCTACTAGCGTTTGATAAATCAAGTTTTAGAGTTTTGGATTTGTTTTAAGAATGTGAAAGATTTGACCTATGGTTTAGTTTATTTTAATAATTTTGATAAGGTTTTTATCTGGTTGTTTTAGATGCAGAGTTTACAATGCTATGTTAAAATGAATGACTGGGGTTTTGAAATCTAAGAAAAGCATATGTGGCAGTCTAAAAAACAATACTAAGGAATATAATCTATACCTTCCTAGCTAGGTAATCACGTTTAAGTAGACAAGAAACTCCTGTAGCATAATCTCTACTTCTAGGATTTGTATGTAAAATAAAATCAGGTTTTAAGGCTCTGTAAACAAATAAACCTAGCTTCTTTTTAAGGCTTTGTAAAAAACATAAACCTAGCTACAACAAGCATATAATATACAGATTTTCATTCTAGATTATAAATCCTTCATTTAATAGGAAAACTGTATGAATTGTAAGGAATGTAAAAACCTCATACCTGAAATTTGAAGCTATTTTAATGGTTGGAAACCCTGCACACTCAAGCACACAGCATTAACAAAGACACAGACAATTCTAATATAATATCTCTTGAACAAATAACTTGGGAACTACCACGTTCCACCCAACCATGACCCAAAACCATTCCCAATTTCAATCTAGATCCCACCGAGCTGGTTCCAACATGCAAGTAGCTTAGAGCTCCTAAAGGTAAGGCTTCACCCTGGAGCACATGAGTTATGAAACGTTTGTGTTGAGCAGGAACCTCTGAAGCACATGGAAATATAAGAATTGGAAGTGTTGGGCATAAGTTTTGTAGCATTCCAAATTGATGTTTAGAATAAGCTCTGGAACATCGGATCCTTGGCCATTGGATCCCTAGGTGTATCCTACAAATACATCCTAGCATCATTGTTGAGTGAGGAACTATGGAATTACACTAATTTGTAACTCCCTGTTTCTTAGCGCTGAGTATGTGCTCTGAATAAATGCTAGGATTTACTGAAAAATTAATATGTCAAGTGAAAATGAATTTGATAAAACATCAACCTAGTCTTACTTATTTTTAAGTTGATTAAATGTAATTTTGAATTTATGTTTCTCATCAAGCACAGAAGAACTACCACGTTATACGAGGTAATCCATCATGTAAGGAGGTTTAGAGTTGCCTAACCTAGTTTGCCTAACCCCTACTTGATGTCCTTAATAAAGAAGTGACTATAAGCTAAAATAAAAGTATCATGTGATTTGGGATCATGCTATATGATACCCAAAGTAAAATTGTTAACAATAATATGTGTGTGTGTGTGTATAGTTTATATATAAATAAAAGAGTAAGCCTATGTCTTAATAATAGTAACTATAAATAAGAATGGAAGGATCTATGTATTATTATTTATTACAATAATTAAATTAAATATTTAAATACCTAAGAGAGTCAAAATAGGAACTAGTCAAAGAGTTCCTAAGTTAAAATAACTAAAAAATTAATTTCACATAAATTAAATAAAGACCATTTCAAGAAAACAAATGATTCTTGATTTAACTGCCCCTTTTCCTAAAGATTGTCTATAAAGGCCCAAGCCAAAGAGAGGCTTGGGGATCTCTTGATTTTTCCATCTATTCTATCTGATTATTATTCTCCTAAGAGTTCTTGGAGAGCATTTTTCCAAAAAGAAAAAGCAATCTGGTACATAACCTGTTATCCCAGAGCTGACCCTCAACACAAACGTTTCATAACTCATGTGCTCCGAAGCCAATGCTCAACACAAAACATCAAATACTCATGTGTCCCAGAGCCCTAACTCAACACAAAACATCAAATACTCATGTGCCTCAGAGATCTAGCTCAACGAAAAACATCAAATAGTCATGTCCCTTAGAGCTCGCGCTCAACACAAACATCTCATCAATTATGTGCTTTAGGGTTCACACCCATCACATGAAATCATATACATGCTCAATAAAACATATGCATTTGGCTTACACCCAATATATCAAAAAAATCATCATTCTCCTATGCAGTGGGGTATTATTCCCAATATACAAAATATAACATCAAAACAACATCACATTCAGTGGGACTTATGCCCATAAGTGTTAGGTCAAAAATTTGGGATATTACATCCCTCCCCGCTTAAAACAACACCGTCCTTGGTGTTCTAGGGACTACGAATTGAATCATGAAACAAGGTGGGGTAAGTGTCTCTCATGATGTCTTCATTCTCCCAAGTAGCCTCATTGGATTCAAAGTTCTTCCATTTCACTTTCACTTGGACTATGGTGTGCTTCCTGAGCTGCACCTCTCTTTTGTCCAGTATGTGAAGGGGTTTAGGTACAAAATCCCCTTTAGGTTCCACTTGTAACAAGGACCTATCAATCACATGTTTAGTATCATATACATATTTATTTAATAAGGATGTGTGGAAAACATTATGAACTCTTATGTGAGCAGGTAAGGCTAGTTCATATGCCACTAGCCCTCTCTTGGCCAGTATCTCAAAGGGTCTACAAAATCTTGGTTCCAACTTTTCGCACCTCCCCAAGCTCAATGAGCTTCTCTTTGCTTTTACTTTTAAGTAAACATGGTCACCTATTTGATAATATTTATCTTTTCTTTTCTTATCCACGTAAATATTCTGGCAGTCCTGTGCTTCTTTAAGGTTCTGTTGGACCTTGGTGACCAATTGTTCCAAGTCTTTTAGTAAATAGAGACCTAACATTAGCCGGTCCACTAGGCTGTCCCAAGTAACTGATGTCCTACACTTTTGGCCATAGAGTACCTTGAAGGGACTCATCTTGGTGGAGGTTTGGTATCCATTGTTATATGCAAAATCTGCAAGATGCAGGTAATCCTCCCACTTGGTGGGGTTGTTCATGACATACATCCTAAGCATGTCTTCTGAAATATGGTTTACCCATTCTATCTGTGGGTGGCAAGCAGTACTAAAGTTTAACTGTGTCTCTAATCCAGAGAATAAGGATCTCCAAAAGTTTTCAGTAAACTTTGTATCTAGATATGAGATGATTGCCTTGGGTATCCCATGCAATATGAATATCTCCTTTAAGAAGATGTCAGCAATGTGAACTGCCTTGTAGTTTGACTTCAATGGGATGTAGTGTGCCATTTTTGACAACTTTTCAACCACTACAAAGATAGAGTCATTTTGCTTCTTGCTCCTGGGTATACTCGTAATAAAATCCATACTAATGACCTCCCACTTCCATTCCAAAATGGGTAATGGCTGTAACAATCCTGAAGGATGCTGGAGCTCAACTTTGACCAGCTGATATTCCTGACATTTCAAGATAAACATCGTTATGTCGGCCATTAAATTAGGCCAGAAAAAGTGTTTCTTTATTGCAGATATCATCTTTTGATATCCCAGATGCCCCGAGTATGGTTTCCGATGAAATCCCACGAGGATGATGGATCTGATGTCCCCTCCTTCTGGAACATACAATCTTTATTTGGACCACGACAGTCTAGTTTTTTATACCTTATACACTTTTTGTTGTTAAAACAACTTGTCCTCTTGGACCTTCTTGAGAATTTCAACGTAGAAAGGGTCAACTTTATTGGCCATTCTAATCCTCTCGTGTAAATCCGAATTGGTTTGACTTAAGTCACCTCATATAAAATTTGAGCTCATTGACTTAAAGCATCAACAATTTCATTCTCCTTGCCCTTTATATGCTTTAACTAGAAATGGTACTCACTAAGGAAATGCAACCATTTGGCATGCCTGGCATTTAGATTCGCTTGATCAAATAAATACTTCAGACTCATATTATCTGTCTTTAGAAGAAATTTCTTCCCCATGAGATAATGCCTCCACATCTTCAAGGCGTGGATAATGGCTACTAAATCAAGATCATGTGTGGGGTATTTTTGTTTGTTTTCCTTTAACTTTCATGATTCATGACATATCGCACACTCATTCTGCAAGAGGACTCCTACGATCCATTCCTTGCTTGAATCAGTGCAAACAATGAAATCCCCATTGAGATTCGCAATTCGTAGTATCGATGAAATCGTCAAAAGCTGTTTAAGTTTCTGAAAGCTTTCCTCGCACTTCATTGTCCATAAGAACTTGTTTGCCTTCTTTTGCAAAGCGGTCATGGGATAAGCTATCCTTGAAAATTTCTTAATGAACTTTCGATAGTAACCGACTAATCCCAAAAAGGACCTAATGTCTGTGACACTAGTAGGGGTAGGCCAATCTTCTATCGCTTTAATATTTTCTGGGTCAATGACTATCCCCTTATTGGAGATGATGTGACCCAAGTACTGCATCTGTGGTTTGTAAAAATCACATTTACTAAACTTGGCATAAAGATGGTGTTCCCATAACACATGTAGTACTATGGGGAGATGCTCCTCGTGCTCCTCTTTACTCTTAGAGTAGACTAGGATGTCGTCTATAAATACAAATACAAATTTATCCAGGTATTTACTGAAGATATTGTTCATCATACACATAAAATTCACGGGTGCATTGGTCAACCCAAACGACATTACTACAAACTCGTATTGGTCGTATCACATACGAAAGGTTGTTTTATGAATATATATATTCATCGTAGATCAATACCTAATGGTATCGAGATCGTAGGTCTATCTTTGAAAATATCTTGGCCCCTCCATAGGATCATTGATCCTATGGAGTGGGTAATTGTTCTGAATGGTCATCTTGTTAGGTTGGCGGTAATCGATGCACATCTGCATCGTACCGTCCTTCTTCTTTACTAAAAAGTATTGGTGCTCCACAAGGGTACACACTAGGTCGGATATAACCCTTCTCAATCAACTCCTGCAACTACAACTTGAGCTCCACCAAATTTGGTGCACTCATGTGGTAAGGTTATTTTGAAGCTGAAACTGACCCTGGTGTCAATTCTATGGAAACATCTAAGTCTCGTTTTAGTGGTAATCCTAGTATTTCCTCAGGAAATAAATCTG
Organism: Pseudotsuga menziesii; assembly: GCA_001517045.1. Taxonomy (NCBI): domain Eukaryota; kingdom Viridiplantae; phylum Streptophyta; class Pinopsida; order Pinales; family Pinaceae; genus Pseudotsuga; species Pseudotsuga menziesii. Next base: position 251,130 of record LPNX010710380.1, on the reverse strand, counting down.
TAAAGTCTATGAGAACTGGAAATTCCTCAATGTGATGCTCTCTTTCAGCTTCTACATTCTGGATGTTCACTATAAACAATTTGTAGCCCTTCCTAATGCACTTGATTGCTTGTAAGGTAGATATTTACCTTACAGAAACCTTTTTAGGTATGCCTTGAATATTTACTTTAGTCCCTTGGCTATTTGTACACAAGATTGACTTATGTAGACAATCAAGCATGACATGGTGTTGTTCCAACCAGTCCATGCTAATAAGTATATCATACTATCCTAAGGGTAAAATATTCAAATTTATCCTAGCAGGGAAACCATTCAAGTTTACCTCACAATCTCTAACTATTTTAGAAACCTTTAATTTTGTACCCATGGCTAATTGCACTTACGAGGGTTTCTCACGGTTTAGCTTTATCTAGTTTACATAAATCAACAATTTTAGGCAATACATAGCTTTGACAAGCACCAGGGTTGATCAATATTGAAATACAAGTGTTGGAAACCTTACCTTCTATTTCAACCATAGTAGCCTGATGGTCTACATGTCATCCATTCAAGGCTACATAAATCCTCGGTGTTCCCGCTATGTCCTCCACTATTGGTTCTTCCTGTAAATTATGCAAGACCCCATTGGTCTTGTTCTTACAGTCTCGGGCATAATGGGGCCCTTGGCATTTCCAACATTTTATTTGCAACAGGGAAACATTGGCTTCTCCATTTGTTGTTGGTATATTATCATTTGGTGTTGATACATTTGGTTTTGTACCTGTCTTGTTGAAGTTCTTATTGGATGGAAAACTCTTGTTCTATTTTCTGTAAGGTGGTGGGTTGAAACCTGGTTTGTGGTTGTCTAAGAAGGTACTAGACTTGTCTCTACTTCTGCTGATGCTTTCCTGCCTTAGTTGTCCATGTTCATAGCAAATCCTATCTTTGTGTAGGGTAGTGTCCAGAGTCTTAGGAATGTCAAATTCAATTCTCTCTCGAAAATTGGGAGGAATAAATACTAAAAATTGTTGCATTTTCACTTTCTTGTCCTTTATACAAGGTACGTAGTGTAACATATCCAAAAATTTGTTGATGAAAGCATCCATGGTCATGGAACCTATTCTTCACTCATGAAATTCTTTCACCTTACTATCAAAGAATATTTTAGACATATATTTCTCCTGAAAAATTCTGCGGAAGTTACTCCATCGTATTTCTTTTACCTCATCTTTCTTGGTATGCTTTAAGTCTCTCCATCATCTAGTTGCTTTTCCATTTAAATTATAAATGGCTAGACGGGATTTCATCTCACTAGAGTAGTTGTGTACTCGTAAGTATTTGCTCATACCAAGAAGCCATTCTTTAGCATTTTCCCCGGTGTTCATCTCCCCTTCATAGGTTGGGGATCTTATCTTTTTAAACTCTCCTTGGAGGTTGTCATCATTCCTATGTTTCTTTCTGCAAGAAGAAAGGGAATTATCACTAGAAAGACTGTGATAATTTCTTTCTAGAGGTTCAGGTGTGTGTTCTTCTTTTCCTTCTTCCTTTGGGCCGCTGGTCCATTTATGATAAAACTATTTCTTGAACTTGTTGGTTTAATGAGTAGGATTTCCATGCAGGCTTCCTCCCGTCATGTTCCGCAGTAAAGCTTCATTAATTTCATACTGCTCTTTTCTTGCATTCATATTATCATCTTTGAAACTGTGTTAGTCTACTTGCAGAATTTGTATGGTTTTCAATATATCAGAATTTAATTCAACCACTAGTTCTTCTTCCCGTGTGGGGGTATTCAGTTTTCCTTGCCAACTATTGTCTTCTTCTGTGTTCATGATCTGAACTGTTCTTTGAATCCTGAATTGTAAATTTTTTAATAACAATAACTTTCTGTTAGTAAACAAAATTTTCAAATATATTTATTTTCTGCAATGAATGTTTGGTTCGCCCAATAGGTCTCTTAGTGTTTGAATATGGGCTCTGATACCACTTGTAATGTCCCCAAAATTCGAAAATACATTTTTTTTGTAGGCTAGTTAAATGCTACCTTTCTAGGACATTATTTTATCTTTTGAGGAATGCATCTGTCGTTGGTACTAAATCTAAGTATCGTAAGTTGTCTTTCCTTTTTTATGTATTTTCCCATATAATGATGATATGTTTATGTGATGTGTTTATGTTACTTGGATTTATTTATATGATTACTTTGATTTTATTTACTAATAACGTACCTTTTCATATGCTGGTTCAGTTACATTTTACTTCCTATTTATATGTCTTGTACTTAGTTTATAGTTTTATTTTTTTAAAGGCGTGACTTTCCTTTAACTGTCAAGGGGTGGAGTGGCAGGGTTTTATCCCTTGAGGGACCACTTGGAGAGGTAAAAGGTTCCTTCTGCTTTTATAGGGCTTACTTAGTTCATTGCGAACTAATGCAGGCTTCCACTTTTGTGTAGGTTACTTTGTCGACGAATTTTATCTATGACCGTGTAAAGTAATAACATCCTACAATGTGATAACTACGCTACACTATCCTAGTTAAATATGGAGGTAAGAGGACTAAATTCCTGGCTTAGCTATGCCTACGTTCTACGTTCATGCAGAGTCAAAAGTGTATGGTTTAAATATTTATGGTCATCATTGTGTTTTAAGGTTATAAAACCTTATTTACCTTGATATTCATTCTTAAAAATTGTAATTATTTTAAGGTATAATGCCTATGGTTTAAGGCATGATCCATATACCATGGAAAACCTTGTGATGAGTACTTTAGAGAACTATGGGGTATACATAAACCATTTATGGCATATTTCATATGCCATAAAAATTTGGCTTAACATTGTAATGGAGGGTTTTGTTATGGGTTTAACGCTAGGGTGGTGGACTATACGAAATCGTAGTGAGCTTGACTATGGAACTGTGGGTTTGGATTTCGTGGGTAGTGGAGGACAAGGTGGCACTTTAATTGCTCCTCAGAAAATGTGGGCACGAAGCCTCAAACGATGGTCTTCGTCGATTCATGTTTCATTTGGTTTGTTCTCTGGTATGTCTGAGTGTTTTTGAGCTCTCGGGCGTTATGCTACACGATGCAACATCCTTCCCTTTCACCTGGAAATTATGCTCTTGACTCGGTATGCAACATTTATAATACTTTTTTGCTTTCATTGAGGTTTGGAATACTTCTCATGGTTCCTCGTTGTTTGGTTTGTAGGTGACAAGGATCAAATCGTAGCTTGATGGGATCTACAGGTGGCCTGCACAACCTTTAAGCGATAAGCCCCGCAGAAAGGCAAAGGCCCTTACCTTTGCGTGTTTAGTTTGAAAAATACTTGAGATTTTGGTTGGGAGCATTAGTGCTATGTAGTTTTGATTAATGGGTAGGTGGTTGGTTTGGATTCTTTTGATAGTTTGGGCATCTGAGAGATGCGATTGTAATTAACCTTTTCTATGTAATTACAAATGTAAATATTTTAGGGAAAGTCTTGATTGTCCAGAGAAAGACTCGGCTCTATGTATAAAATTTTGTTGTGTTTCTAAAGCTTGTAAAGCATGGGTTTATTGTTTTAATGGAAGAGCTCTGTGTTTTGAAATTAATTGATGTGAAATATTTGGCTTTATAGTGCCATTGCTTGCAATGGTACTAAGTAAATCATGATTGTGTTATTTTACCTCTTATGTATTTGTTGATGTATGGATTATTATTTAAAGTGGCTGGGGTTTCTTATTACGACCCTAACCTTGGCTCGGCCTTTATGTGAACACGCAACCAACAAATATGGTTTCTATGTTTATTACAGGTCATGACTGTGTATTCGTTGATAGTAGAGTTTTAAATATTTGTTTTTAAGGTTGGGGTTTCTCCTTATAGCCGCAAGCTTGGAAGATTAGGCTCGCCATTTATATGGATACACAACACTTGATTATGATAGTTTAAAATAGGTCTGTGGAAGTAATGCATAGAGCATGGATGAAACTGATAAGAATGTTAGTTTATATTTAAAGTATTGTGGGTAGCCTGAGAGGCGAAACCCTACTGTGCAAGTCGCAACATTTACGTTTTGTGTTTGATAGAGTGCCTACTGGATTCGATCTTGGGTTGTCTTAAGCCTTGGACTTGTATTTAACTTAGTGTTTATGTTTTTACTTTAGCAGTGATGCCTACATGATTCGATCCTGGGATTTATACTGAAATAGATTGGCTTTTAGCGTTTATTTCTGTAGGATTCGATCCTAGGCTTTTAAATGAATTATGTTGGTAGTTTTTGCTTGGAATTCCACAGGATTCAATCCTATGTTAAGTCTGTTGGTTAATCAATTGGTTTATATATATGAGTTTGGTTCTTAGTTTTTGTTTATAGCAGTTGATATAGTTTTAATATGATTTTTTCCTATAACCAAACCTTAATGGGTTTCTATGGCTAGACTTTGTGTAAAAGATTTTGTAATGTATTTTATATATGGTTTATCCCACAACCAATCCTATAGAGGATTCGATGGTTGGGATGGGTTTATTACGACTTATAATCGTTTATGGTTTAGCATAGATTTAATATTTAATTTGTGATCGACATTTATGATATATTTGTTTATGTTGGATTTATTATGTGAAGAGAAAACATACGTGCTAGCAATATGGAATCTTCCAGTGTTAGAAAAGTAAATTTAGAGTTGGATTTTAAAGGATTGAATATTGTTTAAAACGATTTGCTTATGTTTGATTTCAAGATGGATTAAATGTTTGGTTTGAGATTGTAAATTTTATTTGATAATTCTATTTTATGAATAAATTTAAAGTAGAAGGAATAATCCTACATACTGGCCATATGAAATATTCCAACACTTGATAAATCAAGTTTTAGAGTTTTGGATTTTAAGAATGTGAAATATTTGACCTATGGTTTATTTTATTTTAATAATTTTGATAAGGTTTTTATTTGGTTGTTTTAGATGCAGATTTTACAATGCTATGTTAAAATGAATGACCGGGGTTTTAAAATATAAGAAAAGCATATATGATAGTCTAAAAAAACAATACTAAGGAATATAATCTATACTTTCCTAGCTAGGTAATCACGTTTAAGTAGACAAGACACTCATGTAGCATAATCTATACTTCTAGGATTTGTATGTAAAATAAAATTAGGTTTTAAGGCTCTGTAAAGAAATACACCTAGCTACTTTTTAAGGCTTTGTAAACAAAATAAACCTAGCTACAACAAGCATATAATATACATATTTTCATTCCAGATTATAAAGGCTTCATTTAATAGGAAAACTGTATGACCTGTAAGGAAGATAAAAACATCATGCCTAAAATTTGAAGCTATTTTAATGGTTGGAAACTCTACACACTCAAGAAAACATCATTAACAAGGACATAGACAATTCTGACCTCAGATCTAATAACTGAATAACTTGAGAACTACCACGTTCCACCCAACCATGACCCAAAATTGTTCCCGGTTTCAATACAGATCCCTCCGAGTTGGTTCCAACATGCAAGTAGCTTAGAGCTCCTAAAGGTAAGGCTTCACCTATCTGGGATAAGAGGTTTTGTACCAGATTGCTTTCCTTTTCGGAAAAATGCTCTCCAAGAACTCTTAGGAGAATAGTAATTAGATAGAATAAATGGAAAAAACAAGAGATTCCCAAGCCTCTGTTTGGCTTGGGTCTTTATAGACAATCTTTAAGAAAATGGACAGTTAAATCAAGAATCATTTGTTTTCTTGAAATAATATTTAATTTAATTTATGTGAAATTATTATTTCATTTATTTTAACTTACGAACTCTTTGACTAGTTCCTATTTTGATTTTTTAGGTATTTAAATATTTAATTTAATTATTGTAATAAATAATAATATATAGATCCTTCCAATATTATTTATAGTTACTATTATTAATACATAGTCTTACTCTTTTATTTATACAACACACACACACACACACACACACACACATTATTGTTAACATTTTTACTTTGGGTATCATATAGCATGATCCCAAATCATATGTTACTTTTCTTTTAGCTTATAGTCACTTGTTTATTAAGGCCTTTAGGTAGGGGTTAGGTCAACTAGGTTATGCAGCTCTAAACCTCCTTGCATGTTGGAGTACCTCGTATAACGTGGTAGTTCTTCAATGCTTGATTAGAAACAAAATTTAAAAATTTCATTTAATCAACTTAAAAATAAGTAAGATGAGGTCAATGTTTTATCATATTCATTTTCACTCAATATATTAATTTTTCAATAACTCTTAGCGTTTATTCAGAGCCCATACTCAATGCTAAGAAATTGAGAGTTACAACTTAGTGCAATTCCAGAGCTCCTTGCTCAACACTGATGCTAGGATGTATTTGTAGGATACACCTAGGGATAAAAATGGCCAAGGATCCGATGTTCCAAATCTTATGCTCAATGTCATTTTGGAATGCTCTGGGGCTTACGCCCACCACTTCCAATTCTTATATTTCCATGTTCTTCAGAGCTTCCTGCTCAACACAAACGTTTCGTAACTCATGTGCTCCAGAGCTGATGCTCAACACAAAACATCAAGTATTCATGTTCCTGAGATCCCTATCTCAACACAAAAAATCAAATACTCATGTGCCTCAGATCTCTAGATCAACAAAAAACATCAAATACTCATGTGCCTCAAATCTCGCGCTCAACACAAACATCTCATCAATTATGTGCTTCAGGGTCCACGCCCAACACATGAAATCATATACATGCTCAATAAAACATATGCAATTGGATTACTCTCAATATATCAAACAAATCATCATTATCATGTGCAGTGGGGACTTATGCCCAATATACAAAATATAACAACAAAACAACATCACATGCAATGGGACGGATGCCCATAATTGTTAGGTTAAAAATTCAGGATATTATAGGGAATTATGGAAATGCAAAAATAAAAGGATTTTGAACATGCCTTCCCAGATGCAATCTCCATCCACTTTAGGGGTTTGGCCTCTTTCTATGGATTTTGTCCCACAAAAGATATTGTTTGGTCGTAAAAAAAGAAAAACTAGAGTTTTTGAGGCACTTGTTCCCTCCAGTAGTTTGATGGGATTTTTCAATGGGTCCTCACAACGGGACTCCGAGTTTTGTGGGGATAGTGAAATTCTATGGTTGGAAAAGGACATATTTTATAATCTTTGGATGCACTGCAACACTGGCTCTAACATCAAGGGAGAGATCCTCTCCCTTTGGCTTTCTCTTATAGTTCTATTATAGCCTTGGGTTGGACAACATCCATATTTTTGGTGATTTGCAGGTTATAATCAATTAGGACAAGAACATTAATAGGATTAATATTCTTATCCTCTCAGCTTTGCTGGAGAATACCATGTTGTTGATCAATCGCTTACAAAGCATCTCCTTCTCACATGTCTTTAGAGATCAAAATGTGTAGGAAGACTTGTTGTCTAAGAAGGCTCTTATGGCGCTTGATGGCTTCTATTTCTTCAAGTTCTGGTCCAATGGTTCTCTTTATTCGGAAGGAAGTGTTCAGTTCATTTTTTTTGAGTTTTGGTGGTCTTGTTCTTTTTTTATTGACTACTTTTATTGTTGTTTTGGTCTCTTTTGAGCCTTGGTCATTGGACCTGGACTTGGGTTTGGATCATCCTTGGCTCTTACTCTTTGGGCTATTTTTCTTTGTTCACTGGACTATGGACTTGGGTCTTTTCTTGGTTTCATCATGTTTTAAGTGGAATTTTTTTTGTCTTTGTACTACTTTTACATATATTTCAATAAAGCATAGTTTTTTTCTTAGGAAAAAAAAACACAAAATTACCCCCTTCTCATATTCCATGCCAGGTTACAATAACAATCAAAATTACCGAAAAAAACAAATTTATGAAGGCTTTAATAATCTAGTCTTCATCATTAGTAATTCGTGGCAATTAGTTGTCCTTTTAGCATAAACTGAAAAGTCCTTTTCATGGAGGCTTGCATTTCCCACTTACCACTTTCGGTAAAATAGACATAAGAGAAATAAATGCAGAGAAATTGGTTTATTTTATATTAAAAAAAAGATTTAGTGAAGGCTTTGAGAATATGGAATTTATCATCGGTAATTCATAGCGAGTAATAACTCTTGTAACAACAAATGTTTGAGAAAATAAATTAAATAATTTATGCAAGAAGATTTATTAAAAATTTGGAATAATGAAAAAATGACCCAAGCTAAGAAAAAGAATGGCACAAGAAAATACTAAGTAGGCACTGACAACACAACTTTATTTATTGTAGTTTATTTCAACATAAATTTAGTATAGGATCTGTGAATATGGACTTACACAGGTGTATTGTAGGAATCAGTCATTATTTGCGGCATCATGTTTTCTTGAAAGATGTGTTCCAGATTTTGAATGTGCCATCAAATGTTATGTACTCTTCAATGGAAATATATTTATACCCAAATACCCAAACTTCATTTTTCTCTCTCTCTTTGTCTACTACATCAAATTAGAATTAGCTTAAAATGGCAACTGTGTGGCATCTCAGAGGATGACATCGAAGGCTGACTAACAACCCTCCGCAGCTACCAGAGATGAAATGACAACAATACAAGACATAAACTTCATCTCTTGGATCTCAGAGTCTATCTCCCCTTGATATGCAATTGATAGAGGCATATATAAACAATACCACAATAGAGGCATTAATGCTTAGTTTAACAACATGTTGGGGGTATTACTGCTAATCTTAGCAACATGTCGGGGTATTAGGGTTAAGTTCAACGATATGTTGGGGCATATAATGCTAAAACATGTGCGTGCTAACTTTATGCAACATGTTGCGGGGTTAAGTGTTAAGGGAATGGGTTTTAAATAAAGTTTTAAGGGGTATATTATATTCAACCAGAGTCCTCGTGAGTAACGTTCGAGGCATAAACATAAACAATGAGTACAAATACCAGTTTTATAAAATTTTAACTTAAAAATTAATTTTATTTATTTATAAAATTTGATAAATAAAGCCATTCTTGTAGGGATTTATGCCTCGTCAGAGGTGTTTTAGACCAATAAAAAAATCTGAAGATTGCATTTTAAAAATTTTAAAAATTAATTTAATTTCCAAAATATTACGTTTAATACTAAAATTTTGAAAAACTTTACAAAACATTGGAAAAATTTGTGGCAGAAAATAAAACTAATAGCATACTATGCACTTTGAGTAATCAATCGATTAGTATATAGTATATCTTGCCTTCGCAGAGAATAATGATACATAACCCAAAATTCAAACTATTTTTGTAAAAGAAAAGAGATTCAAAACTTAATTTAAAAAATATTAAACTATAATTATGTTTATTAATATTATTATATGTTCAAAAGTTAATTTAAAAACTATATTAAACTGAAAAGAAAAAATGGAAAATAAGAGATTTTTTCACTCTTTAAAAAGAACATAAAATTACATATTTTGTTTTTGAAAATTAATTTAAAGATTACATAAGAGAAGATTAAGAATATTAATGGTACGATTTCAATATACACATATGGATTTAATTTTTATAAACTTTTGAAATATATATATATATATATATATATGAAGTGACAATAGTACAACATTGAAGTGACACCACTTCAACACTCTAACATAAATATTTTATTAACTTTCTAAAGTTTTCGTAATGTATGCAAATTTATTTTATTTCCTATTTTTAAGTAAAGTGATCAATGATAAAAATAGTATATTTCAAGCCTATAAGCCAATCAAAATTCAACACATGAAAATAATTTGAATAAATAAAACCAAATTAATATTATTTTTCTCGAACTTTAAAATTACATTTGGTTTCTTGCCAAACAAATATGCTAGGGTGAAACATATAGTCTCTTCCTAGGACATGGACTAAAAATAATTGTAACAGCACAAGATTCAACATAAAAACAATCTTCACTTGAGGTGCAACAATGAGACCATTATGATCTCCAATATTAAGGCTTTCTGTAATACTGTGAGTCCTCGTTTTCTCTCTATGAAATAAGGATAAAACATTATCCAAGTAAAGTAGGAAGATTGTAAAAACAAAATTTGGATTGTTTATAATTGAAACTAAGTTAAGATGTTTTATATTAAATGACTCAGGAAAGTAAAAAATACAAGAGGGATTCCATTAGACGATAAAAAAGATAATTTAAAGGAAGAATTTTAAAAGAAGAGAATTAAAAGAAGGATTAAATAAAAATGGGGGAAAAAGAAATGAAAGGAAATTATAATAATAACAAACATTGGGGGGACATAAAACTAATCTAACCTCTAAGTAAACAAAACCGAATCAAGAAAGAAAACAAAAACAAACAAATGAAGAAGGAAATACTATTCAATGTTCAAGGGAAGAAGATAATGAATTTTTATTTAACATGAATGTGAATATGTAGTAGAGGTATGCTGCATTCTAGTACAAAGTAATGAGAGGTAGTCTGGAATACCCAAATTAATCTAGTGCCTTGAGCACTAAGAGGTACCAATGCAATATTGACTAACTATATCTGAGGTATAGTTTGAAAGATCTTCCACAACTGAACAAACGATTGGTTGAATATTCATTGTATAAGAGTTAAAATCAAACAATAGGGATCTTAAAGGGAAATTTAAGAAGAAAGACTTATCTCTCCTCTAGTGGAATCCCTCCTTTTCTTGAGGGTGAACTTATAGGAAACAATGACTTTCTTTTTAAGTTCTAAGGTTGGGAGGATCCTTGCTAAAGTTATTATGAAAAAGTCTATTGACATTCATCAATGATAACAAATAAGTTTTGGAAGGATTTTATTTTTTTATCCACGTTTTCTTATATTAATGTATGCTCTGTTATGAAGGATCGAATCTATTTTATTGTTTTTGAGGAAGGATTTATATTTCTAGTTTTGTTACATTAGATTTCCTTGTTGATCATAAAAGACTATTAAATTACTACGTAAACCATGCAATAAAATAGAAATTTACTGGTTTGAAATCTGGATGCTAGGTTTTCCCTTTTTCACATATTAACGATAGTGGTAAAATCAAATCATTTATTCCAAATGACCTGAGATAAGAAATGAAATTATCTTTGACAAGTTAGTAAGAAACTATCTTTTATCAACATAGATACTAAACCTAGAAGTTGAATAAGTTTGACAATTTTTTTAACTATATTCGAGTAATCATAAACATCTATAATGTAACTCTATCATATTGGAATATAAAATCATTAATTACAATTCCTTTAAAAAAAGAAGTTAAACAAATAGTTCCGAGAGGGTTACTTTGTTTCCCAGACATTAAACCTCTACAATATTATTAAACCTTTAAACCAAGTGACCAGATTATACCGAGTAGGACCAAGTGGAATCTACACAAGAGAATAAAACCCTCGAACCTAATTTATAGACAAGCTCAAAAGTGAGGGGTTCAACCCAGTTAAACAATTAAAGATTTAGACAAGAAATAAAAACCTGATAAGCCCTAATAAACAATTTTATTATAAGAATGAAATAGGTGAGGTTAATATCTCTACCACCATTAACCCAGTATAAAATACTTTCATAGTAACAATTTGAAAAGTCAAGATTAATAATCCCAACGCTAATTTGGAATTCAAACCACAATAATATTTGCATCCTCATACCAATGACTTAGTCCATGAAATCCTCACTTTAATAAACAAAACTTCACAAATACCATTAGCAGCGTTAAACCTTGATTCCAACCAGCTTCTATGAATTAACATACCATGGCCACAGATCAACCAACCTTATCCAGTTCCTCAACTCAAGATTTATTTGACCACATAAGGGTGTATGATTACCAACCATCGAAGCCTCAATTCCCTTACGCAAATGAGGGGAGTCCATGTGGAAAATAACTAAAGTTTCCACTGCCATAGAGTTACAATTCTTACTCTCTTCTTCATTTTAGTTGAACGTGAAAAAAAGGGATGAATAAAAAAAATGAAAATTACCATTTGTACTTAGTAGTTAAACACTACATGCAAACAATTCCATCCCCAACGTGTCAACACCTCCTTTCAATGACTTTTTGACTTCGAATCCCTCTTCTAAACTAGTTGGGACTCTCTCCCTATTAAGGAATGGGTTAAATTTCGAGGTAAGAATGATTTTATCCATAATAAAAGTTTAGTAAATAAAACTCTCCTTACAATTGTGATTAAATGAGTCGGCTTCAATACTAGTTAATTAGAGGTGTGGCATTTAATTCTCCAAGTATACGGTGTAACCAACTAACTCCTCTACGTGAACCACGTCAAGCTGGAAACAACACATGTTTTAAATGTAGTGGGGTATGAACCTTTACGGTATGTTTTCAAGTGCCTTAACTATGAGGCATTAAAAACCATGTTGTGAACATGTTTACCATCACCATTTTGTATGATCAAGGCTTGGATAACTCTAAATATCCAAACCTGCAAGATTAAGGAAAGTAAGTTAGCACTTAAGCTAGTAAGCCTAGACTCACAACGATGGAAAATAATTTAAGCTAAGAAGCAAGGTCTTAAATTACATTTTTTTATTTAAATTATTTTAAGGAGTACATTAATGTTTTTAATAACTCTCATGAAAATTACATGATATTTGTTGTCCCTAGGGAAGTGTGTAAAGTATGGTCTAAAAGTTTTGAAGAATTCAGTCGCAGTGTGAACAAGGTTGTGACAGAGCAAAGAAAGAATGGGTCAAATATGGAATTTTGGCCACTTTTTAGGGAAACATTAAACATAGAGGTTGAGTTAGCTAAAAAATTTGTCCATTTATGGGTAGTGGGTGTGGGATGTAAACTGAACATTAGAGCCTATAAAAATGTAAAGGGGATTCTTGAGTAGGTTGTTCTTAGCTACTAGTATTCGTGAATTGTTTTTTTTGGTCGAGAGTATGAGAGCACCTATAATTATGTATGTTGTAGTGCGAATGAAGAATAAGATTTGTGAAGGATATGTAATCTCGATCTGCAGGATATGTGCACGGACATAGTGTAATGTATTTTTTATGAACAAGTCTGTAGGTTGTGTGTGCAAAACGAAAGAATTCAAGACAATACTTATGCCAGATCAAGAGAGATTTTTTTTCCTATATGGGTTTCCTCATTAAAACCTTTGTGTCAATGGTGTATGTTTATTTTATGTCTAAATATTTATGATTTTGTTGCGACTAATAATGTAAGGATAAAATGGAATAATGGTGTTGGAAGTATGGTATATGTGATTTTGATCTATCTGTTTTATATGTTGTTGTTATATGTCAATGATTGTTCACCTATATGCATCGTTGGGTAGCTTGTTGAGTTCTTCCATAGATAAATCCCCTTTTTTCACTGCAGAAGCTTGGTTTCTATGGTCCCTATAGGTATCTCAGGTGAGTCTTCATTTGCATCGTAGGTGTTGTCGACTGGGTAATGCTCTATCGGGCCGATGCCTTGGATTTTGTTAGCCTGAAAAAAGGTAGAACTTGGGTTATTTGAAGAAATCCAACAAATGGTTCCATTGGGATCGAGATAATTGTGAAGGAGACATGTTTTGGCATCCGACGAAGTCAGAGATCCAGGATTGGGTGGACTACAAAGATAGAGGATTTGCATAAGAAGAAAGTAAGGGGTCATGGCTAAATCCAACATAATGGTTAGAAAAGTATGTTTACTCAATTATTCACGAAATATTCTTAAGTGAATTTCCTATTGTATTGTAAGAATAGTTGGAGAGGCTAGAAACTCAGAGAACCCAAAGAGTGGAATATTCAGCTGATCTGACGGTTGGAGAGTGTTAGTAATCCTATCTCTAGGGTTTTCGACTTCTGGGTCAAAAAAATTTGGAAGGATAGATTACCGAGATTATTGTTGACACTATCAAATCATATAGTGAATCAGAGAGAGAGTTCTTCCAAGGACCTAGAGGTCGATATCTGAAATCCTTAAAGTTGTGGATCAAAATGTTGGTTTGTGAAAAAGTAATCTTAAGGATGGAATCCGATGAGTAAATCATTATGTGTGGAGGACATGGGTCACGATGGAAGGAATTCTTGGACAATATGGACAGAGTAATCCGAGATGTTCCTAGCCAATAGAAAGACTAATGAAGAGGGTAGCTGCCTAAGGAGTGGAAGATGATTTTGGTTAGGAAAAAGGAGAAGAACTATGACATGGAGAGAGATTTATAGTGTGAATGGAAGAGGGGGACTATGAGTTGGTGACACAAATCGACGAATAATATTGCGACTAAGTGGAGGAATATCGACTTATTATGAAGATAAAGAAGAGTCACCAAATCCATACCACACCCAAGACTACAACATACTCACAACTTCACATACATCTACAGCATCAGAGATAAGACCCAAAAGTATTTCAAAGTGTCTTTTGTCAAATCAAAGTAACAGTAATAGCCAAGATAGTGGTCAGGGAGTTCCTACTGATGTAACATTTAGTTAAAATTAATCAGTGCCCTAAGTATACAGGATGTCTCGGAGTGACATAAAATTACCTATATTCAATGAGAATGAGTTAGAAGACCCTGAGAAATATTGGTTCTTGTGTGAGGTTGTGTGCACTGTGTGACGGGTCCAAGATGAGGCTATAAAAATATCCCAAATGATTACAACCCTTAGAGTTAGTGCTCTCAGTTGGTACATGAATTTTTTTGTGGTTCATGCAGGAACCCCACACAAGTCATTAGATCAGATTTGATCTGGGATGGTAGATGAATTCAAGAATCCCAAGTCCAAGTCACAATGAATCATAGAGGTAAACGAGATTAAGAAAATGCCAACTGATTCTATCTTGGATTTTGACCAAAGGTTGAAGACCCTGATGACAAAGGTAAGTTTCCATATGTATGACGTCCAACACAAAGAATGGTTCGTTGTTGCATTGTTACCACATTTCACGTTCCCTTTATGCAACAAAATATCGTATCCCAAAGCAAATATTTCTATCTTGCTATGAAGCTGGAAGCTTCACCTATTGGAGAAACAGGTGCAAGAATGATGCAAATTCAATCACAACTATCTAATCTAACATTACAAATATAAGAGATCAAGAATGGAAAATAAATCCATGAGGAATTTTGGTGTATGAGATACAAAACTGAAGGCCATCATAAGGATTGATGTTTAGAATTCCTGGATAATCTTGCGTGAGGAGCGTCAAATCCATTAATTTAACAAGTTATGCCATGCTGTCACGTTTTCCAAACAAGAGGTCATCATTTGGAGGAATGTTTGTATATACAAAAGATAGTAAGTACACTTGCAATCTTATATTGTAAATTATATCAATCTGTGAGCCATTGTTATGGAGAGAAATTCCTATGACTTGGGGTACCACAACAGACAGCTTGACTCTAGAAATTAATCCTTTCCAATATGCAATAGAAATTAAATGTCTAACACTAAAGGATTAGACCTCGTACCTTATTCCAGACGGTTGAAGTAGATCCCCGTTGAGCTTTCCAACTTCAGCTTGAATTGATAGATTACTTCCTCAACAACAAGTAAACAATACAAGCATTCTATATATCATGGTGTTAGATCTATTCTAGCATATATAATCAATAATATATAAGCATTTCACATAATCCAATGGATAAAATATTCATTCAAACACACATTATTGGACAGGAAAAGATATTTCTATTAATATAAATAAGAGATTACAAGATACAACCTCTGATGGCACGTCTATGAACCGGAGAAACTGAATACCCCACTTGGGCCTCCACCACTTCAATCCTCCATATCTCGATAGCAAGCTCACAAGCAAAAGGCAAGCTTGGGAATAACACAAAAGTGCTCCAAGGGACAAAGGGATGCAGACTCAAGCATAAGTTTCGGCAATAATGGACTATAGTTTCTTTGCTCTCAATTCTCTCTTATGCCTTCAATGTACCAAGGGGTTCCTTATATATCTTTTCAAAGGGGTAATGAAAGGTCGAACCCGAGCGATCTCAAGGCATAGGGAAGGCCAGGAGTCAAGTGAGTTGGATCCATGTCAAGGAAAACTCCAAAAGGATTTGGATTTTGTACACATCCTGATGTACGCGGTTTTCGTGGTCAAACCCGCGTATATACGCGCTTATAGGTTTAAAAGTCGCGTGTATCATTTTTCTCATGTTTTTAGGGATGGTCAAGGAAGCATCAAAGGACAAAAAATGGTCCATGGGGTATAAGGTGTCTGCAGTGGGACAGGGGAAGGCCATACAAAGTGTGATTCACCTAGAATGGTGAAATCAGCTATAACAGCCATGATGAAAAGGATTACATAGCATACCATTTGTTGCAGGAGAAGACAATAGACACACATTTAATGAAAAATGATGAGTAGATGCAAGTTGAACAAGCTCATGCACAATTCCCTCAACCAGGGGGGGAAATACTTTTAGAGGTCAAGGATGAGGAGGAGGAGTATTTTATCGAGGGTGAGGCCAAATTATTTGATATAATTGTAGACATCCAAGACATTATGCTAGAGATTGCACTAATCCTACATGGACATGCTCATATTGTAAAGTGTTGGATCTTACTATTGAATTGTTCCTGCAACTTATTGCTAAGTTGAAAGCCACAATTACGAGGAACCATAACTAAACTCCAAATGCAAATCAAAATGTTTACAAGCTTGCTATAGAGTTGTGGGAACCTAATATTGTTGTTTTTATAAGGGGTGGAATTGTGACTAGAGACGATCGAGGAGCACCATGGGTAAATCCAAGAGTTTGACCCGCGACACAAAAGAAAGTTTTGTTCGATATCCAGAAGGAAAATATGTCATCTTTGATCGATGAAATGAGTTCATGGACAAAAATCATGCTTCAACATCTATTGATTTTTGGTGTTTGATGACAAACCAATCCTTGAGATTCCACCAATTTTTGACCAGTCACTTCAAAGGAAGTTGACAGAAAAGGTAAGCAATTTGAAAATTTTCTTTAGGATATGCTTAGAACTTATATAAAATAAAGATGCTATGGTAGAGCTATCGACTCTAATATAAGAAACTCATCCAAGTCCATGACTAGAGAAAAATTTCAATCATATTCATAAAAGAATGAACACTAGTCGAGAGCTACATATGAATGCCCAAATAGGTGACTATGATATGGATTTTATCATTCTTTATTTGGGGTCATATGTTAACATCTTAACAAGGAAATCATGGGAAATCCTAGGTTGATATGGTCGCATGTTCAACTATGGTTAGCTAATCAACTTAAGGTCTTGCCTATTGGTATACTACCACGAGTTCCTGTCAAAGTGGAAGGGCTCCAGACCTACATAGACTTTGAGGTAATAAATATTGTGGACGATACAAATATGTATCCAACACTTTTGGGGATCGATTGGGCTATCAAGAATTATACAATCATAAATTTTAAGAAGAGAATATTATCGTTTGAAGATTTAGAAATGTGGTTAGTAACTCCAATCAATCCTTTGGAGGAGCATCAATATGTCGAGCCAGTGAAGGGTGAAGGTTAAGAAGGATACCTTGATAATATTTATAATATTTCATTTAGAATGGATGACTACATCAATCCGACAATTGATGGTAAATTAAGTTGGAAAAGTATTAGTTCTTGGAGAATATTTTCATAATTGGAATAATTGGTGGCATGAAGTATCAATGCGAAAATGTGCAAGAATCATGAAATTTTTGTGATGGGTAGGTAATAAGGTATATGATCTACATACTTACGAAGTATTGCCTAATATAGATACATTTCTCATAGAGTTTGAAGACAAGGTAATGGAACCTTAGTGCCTGTTAGCCCTAGATGTTGCATTGAATGCTACACCAGCCAGGTGGTGGGTTGTTCAGAAACAATCTATTTCAGAATGGTCCCAGTGTCGACAAGTGTTAGAAATTAGATTCAAATAAAATATTTCTTTTATTGGCCAGAAATATACGGGATTGATGAATTCTATAGACCACATTGAACATTGTCGTGTGACATGGAGGACATTTCTATGATAGGAGTGGGTTCATCCGTATATACATACTCTGGACATGATACCAAGAAATTGGTATATGTTCGTCGAGTTGCAATGAGGAACTATAGAATGGGTTGTGTTAGATACTATTTTGACACATACTTTTAGCTTTGCTAATGATATTCCGACGGTTGATGATGTTCTGTAAGTTATCAAACACAAGATTTTTTAGGACATCTCTGTTCCATGTCAAGTTTCCCTTAAAGAAGTGCCATGGTTCATAGTTGAATGGAGTGTTATAACATAACTGATGAACATGATGATGATGATCCACGTGCTATACATATCCTTGAATTTGAGGGTAGTCAAGTACTGGAGGGATTGGGCTTATCAAACGAGAAATTTCTAAAGCCCCTCAAAATAAAGAAGGTGAATATTGACTCCCCAGAGAACCCAAAATTTTCCAATATTGGGGATTATTGGGATGATCAGATAGTAGGTAAAATTACAGACTTGTTGCATGAATTCCAGGATTTATTCCCAACAAAGTTCTGCGAAATGAAGGGGAACGTTGGCAATCTAGGAGAAATGAAGATCCCTCTCAATCCAGATGCAAAACCTGTCAAATAGTGGCCATACAAACTAAATCCCATATATAAGGAGAAGGTAAAGACATAATTAGAAAGATTGCTAGACGTAGTAGTTATTGAACATGTTGAAGAATCAAAATGGATTAGCCTAATGGTTTATCAAGAAAAGAAAACAGGTGAATTCCGTATCTATGTTGACCTAAGGAAACTGAATGATGCTTGCTTGCATGATCCATTTCCTACACCTTTCATGGATGAAGTATTAAAGAGCGTAGGAGAAAAGGAGGTGTACTCTTTCACCGATGAATTATCTAGGTACCATCAAATAAGGATTACGAAAGAATACTTGCAAAATACCACCTTTGTGACATAATGGGGTTGTTTCTAATACATGGCAATTCCATTTAGAATCAAGAATGTGCTTGCTATTTTTTCTAGTATAGTAGCAACTGCCTTTAAAGAATTTATCCGTAAATTACTTGATATATACTTTGATGATTGGACAGTCTATGGGTTAGTTAAATATCATATTGAGAGTCTTTGAATGATGTTGGAACAATGTAGACAATTTCAGATTTCTTTAAATATGAAATAATGTATTTACTATGATCCTTTTGGTATTTTGCGGGGTCATGTTGTCTGTAGAGATGGAATATTGATGGGCCCTGCAAAGATTGCAATTATTTTTTACTTACACCCACCCACATCGGTTAAATAGTTGAGGACCACATAGGGACATACTGGATATTACATAAAAGTTATCTGAGGATATGTCGAATTCACTGCTCCAATGGAAAAGTTGATGAAGAAAGATATTAAATTCCAATGGGACAAGTAGTGTCAAAAGAGCATGGATATCCTTAAAAACAAGATGGTCTCGGCTCCTATCTTAGTATATACTGATTGGAAAAAAAAATCATGTACATGTTGATGCGTCATCTTTCGTGCTCGACGCAGTGCTTGCACAACCAAGTGAGGGATGTCTTGACCACCCCATTGCATTTGCTAGTAGGAAGTTGTCGACTTCAGAAAGGAATTACACCATTACCAAGTGGGAAGGACTTGCTATGGTATATGTACTACATAATTTTTGAATTTATTTACTAGGTGATCACTTAAATATTTTTACATACCATTCTTCATTAAAGTACTTGGTCCATAAGCGAGTGTTGGGGCATAGATCTGTCGATGGGTTCTTCTCTTCCAGGAATTTGATTTCGAAATTATTGTAAAGATAGGATCACTAAATGCAGGATTTGACCATATTTTAAGGTTAGAGAATGGAGAAGAGCCTACTAGTCTAGATTATAATCTTCCTGATGCACATTTATTTGTATTCAAAATGATTGATGGCCATTATGAAGACATTGTACATTTATTGACTATAGGGTATGCACCAGAAGGATCCAACACAACATAAAAGAAGTAACTAGTTGTGAAAGTTGCATAGTTCCAGCTGGTAGCTGTACAATTATATAAGATGGGACCTAATGAGATACTTCGTCACCGTGTCTTAGAACATGAGAAACCGTTGGTGTTGAATGAATTTCATGCTGATATCACAGGGAGCCACTATGCATGAAAAGAAACAGCGCACAATATTTTATAAGAAGGATTATGGTGGCATGCCCTTCATACAATGCTATGGATTATTTTCATAAATGTGATATTTGTCAATGTATTGGGAAACCATCAAGACGTGATGAAATGATGCTGGTACCATAGGTAATTTTGCAGGCATTTGATAAGTGGGATGTTGACTTTGTGGGTCCCATTAACCAACAAATCAAATAGACGGGTGCACAATATATTATTTTTGTGACATATTATTTAACCAAGTGGACGGAAGAAACACCAATTAGAGATTGTACTGCCATGACTGCTGCAAGATTTTTGTTTGACCATGTTGTGACCAGGTTTGGGTGCCCGAGGGGCACATTCTTGGATGTTCCAAACCATGTGATAAATTTTCAAGCTAAAAAAGGAGTGAGAAAGATGGGGAGTAACTCCACACTACAACAAATCCTAGAATTGGTGTCCCATATCGCGTCCTTTTTTAGTGTAATTGGTTTTTACATTGAGTGGTCAAACTGGACACTAAATGGGATGCGTCATGGACAAAACTTCAAGTGTCTCAAAAAATTTCCCTTTTTGTGTCCTATATAGCATCCTTTATGACGTCCAAAATAACGTCTATTTTTTTGCTTCCAAAATAACGTCCAACTTTGTTTCCTAAACAACATCGAGGTTTGCTCCCTAAATAAAGTACTGTTTTTCTTCATAGAGAGTGTATGCTTTTGATTCCTAAATCAAATCCCTGTTAGCACCATATTTTCACCCAAATTAACATCCAATATTGCATCCATTTGTGCTACCAATTTAGCATCTCATTTTGCACCATGTTTTACTTCCAAATATGTGTCAATTTTTGCTTCCAAATTTGCACCAATTTTTGCTTTCTTTTTTGCATCATGTTTTGCTACCAAAATGACACCAAATATTTATTCTATTGTTGCACCATATTTTTGCTTCTTATGTAGCACCATTTTTTGCATCCAAAGTAACATCTTATTTTGCTACCATATCAACACCATGTTTGGCTTCATCATTAGCACCAAGTGGTGCATCATTTTTAATGCCTAGTTTCGCATCTCTATTTACGCCCACATTAGCACCATGTTTTGATACTACTTTAGAGCCCAATTTATCATCCATTTTTACTCCCACACCAACACCACATTTTTCTTCCCATTTAACTTCTTGGATTTCTTCTTATTATGCTTCCTCATGAGCACCTAATTTATCTTCTCATTTAGAATCCATTTTTTCTCATTTGTTAGCCACTAGTTTAGCTTCTACTTTGGCGTCCAAAATAGCATCAAAATTGACTTCCAACTTAGCACCAAGTTTTGCATCCAATGCTACTTCTAGATCTAGAACATAGTGGGTTTCCATTTTCACTCATGTTTTTTGCTTCCTTATTAAAACACCTAGAACCATATCTAATTGTGTGTGATCGGTTAATGGGCACGGTGACTACTTTTTTTATCTAATGCTTCGGCCCTCATTTATGTAAACAAGGCATTGTCACCTTGGATCACCTTTACATCGCTCTATTATGCAGGGTTTCCCATTGGCACCATATTTACCAATTAAACCTTCTTCACTTAGAGAGAATCCCATGATGCATTTGATATATAAACCATGATGTAATTCAAGCTAATGAACTTGATGTGTTGTTCCTCACTAATTCATGGAGATAACCTTGCTAGTGTTCCTCCTAATTTTGCTTGGTAATTTCTATCTCATGGATATGGTCTATGATGTGGGTTGTAGTATTTTGACAACAAGACGAGCCTAGTATCTTGACTCAATCATATCTAATGGGTAATTGGAAAAACGTTAGGATCACTTTCGTTAGAGACCCAAAATTAGGATGGGAGTTAGCGGGTTTATCAATGTACCATTTTTCCATGACTCATGTGAGAGTGCCTTGAAATAAGCATAGCCTAATTGAATAATCAACTTTACTATTCGATAAACACCATAAATTATTATAATTATTTATTAATTTCAATACTTCTCATATATCATTTACTTCATAGTTCTGAAATAACATAATAAAACATTTAAATTAATTGTAGATACAATTATTGAAATTAATTGCATAGCATTTATGAATAAATTTAACAAAAACATAGAACATTTATCCAAAGCAATAATGTCATCATATATATTATTTTTCCATGAAAATATCATCAAAAACTTCCAATATATAT
>LPNX010710380.1:157809-228057 GCA_001517045.1 Pseudotsuga menziesii | reverse complement strand
TTATCTTCAATAGCATATTAACCATGGTTTTCATCTCTCAATCAAGTTCATGAATTGTTTACATTGTAATCTAAGAGTAAATTTAATATAATATGCTTGAAAATATCCCCTCATAACCATGCCTAAAAGAATATTATCATAGATTTATTTTTTAACATAATAATCATATCATTGGTATAACAACCGCAAAACTTCGTTGGAGTCATGTTATCCAACTACCAGCAGGAAGTAACAAAACTCAAATATGTTACTCGAAATTTGACTAGTATCCCTAAATGACCATCAAAAGCAAGTTGAAACTCACTATAAGTAAAAAAACAAGGCTTGAATGGAAAAAAAATTAGTTAAGTTGGATTTGCGACATCCGAGTACTACTAGGGACATCCGTATCGGTGGTTTCATGGAGTGAAAGTTGTTTATTTTCACGGTTTTTAAAAATAGGTTTTCGCTTAGTTACATGCAATGTAATTTCTACATGATAGGCTAATATTTTGAAAATGTGTTGAGTGAGCACATGGCCTTTACAGTCATCTCACCCTTGCCCAAACATAGTTGCAGGAGGCAACAAAACTAAACTTTGTTGCTTAGTTTGGCCTTAGTTGAAATTTGTCTCGTGTCCCTTAATGGCCTTGATAAGTAAGAAGAAACTCGCTATAAATTGAAAACCATGGCTCCAATGGAAAAAGTATCATTTTGTTGGATTTGTGACTTTCAAGTACCACTAGGGGTAGCCCTGCCAGGTGGCTTCATCGACCAAATGTTATCTATTTTTTTGGTTTTCTAAACTAGGGTTTTGTTAAGTGACATGTAGTGAGATTTCTGTATGATAGGATAAGATTTTGAAAAATGTTACCAATGACTGTATGGGCATTGCAACCATATCTACCTTACCCAAACACACTTGCAGGAGGAAAGGAGACACAAATTCATTGCTCGGTTGGGTTTTTATGCTCTTGGTTGAAATTTGCCTGGTGTCCCTGAATGGCATTGGTAAGCAAGATGAAACTCACCATAAATTGAAAATAGAGGCTTTGATGGAAAAACAAATAGTTCTGTTGGATTCATGACTCCCGATTACCTCTAGAGACACCATAGTTTGGCAGCTTCATGGACCGAACGTTGTATATTTTAAAGGTTTTCTAAACTAGGGTTTTGCTTAGTGAGATGAAGTGCAATTTATGCACAAAGGTGGTTAAAATGAATTGAAACAACTGTCACTTAAAAATGAAGGATGATATACCGAAGGATAATCACGTCCTTGACTTTTTTGAAAATGGTAGTGTCAATCATGATAAGGGAATTTTTAAAAATGCATGTATTTCCTAGTCAACAAGACAATTGTAAATCAACCAAATTAAATAATTACAGGAATATTTGATGGAGAAATATGAGAATCTTGTGATGAAAGCAATGAAAATTTGTGCTTATCTTGGGCAGTTACTATTCAACTGCCAAATATTGGAGATCTCTTTGGTAAATGTGTTTCATATCAAGCAAATTCTTTAGTTAGAGACATGAAGGTCATCACACTCAATAATTACAAGGAAGTGCATTTAGTGACAGTGGCTCAGTCACTCACTTTAGTGTGAATCCAAGAGTGGCTATAACATTTTAAAGTGAGCACAACCATATTTACTCACCCACCTCCAAAAATAGTAAGTACTCTTCCCAAAAAGGTTTCTCATATAAGATAAATGGCACCCCCAAAGGCAAAAGGCAATGGCGTTAATCCAAATCCTTGATAATGGAAACAAGACTGCCAAAGGATTTCCAAGTGAAAGTGGAAAAGTTGTCGGCTTCTTTGATAGAAATCAAAGGTGAAGGTCATGCAGAAGAAATTGAAATTGAGATGAAGGGACTCCAATGTGTGCTTAGGAACATGAATGCTAAAGTGAGAGGTTGCTTCTTCTAAATCCAAAAATTAAATTCTCTTACCCTCAGTTTCTTTCCTTTAACTACCAATCAACATAATTTGTTGAAGTACTTCAAAAATAGCCTTTGATTAGAAGACAGTAGCAAACTATTCCTAGGGTAAAGTTTTAGCTTTGGTTAAAAGCCCCTCTATTTGATATTATTCATAATGTCTAAATAAATTGTGGAGCTAACTAGATCCATGGTTAAATGTTGAAGGGCATATTTTAAAGAGTACAATTGACCTACAAAGCCAAATTTTTTGAATTTTTTTTATTTTTATACAAAAAGAGATTTTTTACTGCAAACTAACATAAATCAGGTAGAAACTAAATAAAGTTCTAATCAAATTTACTATAGTTTCAATATAATATTATTCTCATCTTGACTGTATTTGTAAGCCAGTGCAAAAGATGCTCAAATTTTAAACCATTTAAACTAAATAATAGACTGACCTTCTTGTCGATCCAACTGTTTTGATGTAGTGTATCAAAGCTTGTGTCCTATCCTATCATTTATGGGTACAATCCATGCAAATGTATAATCTATACTATATGAGGTTACATCCTTGCCTACAGTCACCTACAACATATCATGTGATTCCCTGCATGCATGATCATGATCAACACAACAAGTATGGCACCCATTGCAAAGATACTCATGTGGATTCCACTCACCCACCCATTTCCATTTGAAAACTTAACCACATTACTTATAAATCTAATTACCTCAGTCCAGAGATGATTTTAAGGAAAGTGTATAAATGTTGGCGAATATTACCAATTCTTAAAGCACCAACTATAAAATGATTGGTGATATTTTTCAAAAAATATTTTAATTTCCAAGGATTTTATATTGTTTATATAATAATTTGGCGATTTTTACAGTGAAAAAATTTTACCCCATCAAATTTGGGCGAAACAGGGCTTCAAAAAATGCAAAATGGAAAATGTTTTTTGGGAGAAAAACATGGAAAAGCAGCCCACTGGGCTAAAATTCGCCCCTAAAATTATCCTTGCCTCAGTATTCTACTAGCACATGAATATTCCAACCAATATGACTGAGTTTTAGCTTAGCCACGACGACTGAAAATGTTCAAGCTCAACTTAGAGTAATTTTCTGGGATGAAACTTGACCATATAAGGAAAGGATCCCACATGATCATAAAATTATTTTAAATCAACTGGTTTTATTTTAGTTCTGTAATAAGCTATGGAATTCAAACAGACTTGGAGGCTTCCCTACATTAGCATGGAGATGACTGTAGTTGTGACAATAAACATGACCCCATATGTGCATGTGCATGTGCATGCAAAAGAACAAGAGATTGAGTGGAGAATGTGGCGGGAAATAGATATGATCTGTAGAGAATAGATGCAGTAATATCTGCCCCTCCCAACAACATACACACATTTTAATTAATAGGTGTCTACAACCCTCGATTCCTACTCAGTCACGAAACCCAAACCCTCCTTAAATCCTAATAACAATGCACTAACTATGGTCTCAGCCCAAATTTAATTCGGTTAGGAATTGCTGAATAATTAGTCGTTGAATCCCTACATTTTCATATAAATAATTATATTTATCCTCCTCTGCAAACAATGTCATCCTAACCTTATTCCACAAGGCAACATGCAATATATATTTATCGGTTTAATACCAATTAAAATGCATGCATACATATTAATATATATTATGTTTACATTCTGAATATTGTATGTGTGGCTTTTTTCTGTTAGTTGGAATTCCACCTCTTCAAACACCCCTCTACATGGAAAGTCAGTGAGCAAGTGGTAGTTGAAATAAACCAGGCTTAATGTTGCTCTACCATAGAAGAAAATTACAGACTGTGCCGTGATGCTCTTATAAATGCTTAAAATATTGCAACATTGTCATTGAGTTCTTATTTAAGTTTAAGTGAAATTTCAAGCCTTGAATTTTGTCGACGAATTGGAGAAACAATTATATTTTGTTCAAGGTAAGAATCGTCCTGAACGAGCCAGCCAACTTGTTCTCTTGGTTGCTGTGAAGAATTAATGAATGTTCAGGGAGCCATTGTGGGCTCTCCTGGAATTCATGTTTAATTCCCATAAATAATTTTTAAACGAGTAATTTATCGAAGTTTGGCTTGACAGTTCGAATACAGATTTTCATGGCTAGAAATGAAGATAAATACCCACAAATACCTGCACCGGAGTGTGTGAAACGAAGGGCGAATTCCCTTTAAAATATTTTTCTTTATATGCATTATATTTTCTGATCAAATACGACGGTTAAATGTCTCAAAACTGAAGTACTTTATATTTCCAATGCTTAATTTTTTTATGATGGAGCATGTCCTACTTTATATTTCTCTAGTTTGGGTTGCATTCTAATGTGGGAAGCTACTTCTACTTCTTTATTGGTTACATGGAGTTGATTTTCTATCTCTATTTCTAAATCCTAAAACTAATCTATTTCTAGTGGAAATATATCAACATTCCCATTATCTTTTTCAACAAGTGTCCTTTGTTGTAGTGTCCTCCAAAGATTTTAAATTATTAGGTTTTGCAATCCCTATATGTGTGGTTTCTACAAAAGGATTGTGTAAATGCATACCATGCTTTGAGATAACACCCCTTTATCAGCCTTGTCTCAACATGTGTACACCTTGGACAAAGTGCACTTCAAGTGGATACCCTATATTGACAATAGATTAGGTTGCTTGTGGATTTAGTCCACTTTACTATTGTTGGCCTCCCTCACCTATTATATATGAAAGGAGGAGAGTGTCTTTAGTTGTAGTATTCATGTATAATCATGTGATAATTTATTGGATCAATTGTATCTTGAAGAAAACCTTGCCTTGAGTCTTTATACTCATCTTTATGTAAGGAAGGAAGGTGTCAGGGTTTGTGAAAGACAAAACCTAGAAGATAATTGAAGGGTTGGGTTTGTGAAAGACAAAACCTAGAGGATAATTGAAGTTATAGGGTTTGAGTCCATGTGAGAAGGACCTATGGTTTGTGGCAAAGAAACCATAGAGGAATCTTGTATCACTTAGCTTGGAGAGTTTGTGTGATGCAAGCTTGATGAAAGATCAAGAATGGAGTTGTTGGTGTTGGTGCTAACCTATTTTAAAGCTTTTGGTGTGGCTAGTAAGTGAAATTAATGAATATTTAGAGGAAACTGAATAACGATAGTTTATAGGAGTGTGGTCTAGAAACAAGAAATGAGGTGATAAGGATTTCATCATTGTGGAGAACCCATTTTCAACCACCCTTGCCCCGACTTGGTGGAGATGAGGCTAGGTACAAGCCTTGACTGACTTTGATGGCGTAGATATGCCATGCCCCTTATAGAGAAACAACTTATCCAAAGGAATTCTATAAGAAGTATTTACATCCAAAATATGTTGCGCATTATAGAAAAATGAAACCCTTTACAAGGGTTCTGGATAAAGGTCTTCATTGGAAGAACTTGCATCATCACTTCCTTCCCAAATAACACAAGTAACAAAGGGGCAACATGAAAAACAAGATTATACAAATTAATATTTGAAGAAAAATAGAGATGGAATGAAGGTAAATGGTAAGGTCCAAGGAAGTGTAAACTTTAATAGTCTCTATGTATTACAGTAATATAGAAACAACAAAAAATATAGCATTAACTAAATATTCCAGTTCAAGAGAGTTTTAACAATGAATTTCCAGATGCAACTTCAAAAGAAAAAAAAAGATATTAATCACACAACAAAAGAATATCACCTTTTTAGAGCTCATGCAAACTGACTAGCTTGAGTATCATTACCTTTTGGCTTATTCTAGCTCTCAGCAATTTGTGACAATACACAAATATGGACCATTAATCTCTCTTTCTTTGAATGAATTTTATTCCTATGCACCCTATAATCCTGAAATATTTCTTCAACAACATATGAGTTAAAATCTATAAAAAAAACATGAGACAAATCCTATCTTTCTGCAATTTAAAATGTTTTACATAATACTTTGTACTTTTCTAGCATCCAATTACTACTAGAATAAAAATCTATTTTTATTGACCTTCCATTTAGTGATTTCACATTGAAAACCAAGAAGATGAAGTAAATAGATTTCTATCCAATCATATCCAAGATATTTATGTTGTGTTCTGAGATCTTTCTAAATATTCTAAAAAATAATACTGATTTAAATTGCCATAAGATCACGTGGAAGGCTTGTAACCATCTTAATCATGCCCATCGACAATGTATGTTAGGTTTAAATATAATACTAGGTAAATTAGAGAATTATATTTATGTTTTTTATTCTTCCCTTAAGATTTAAATATTGGTATAGATTCAGAATTTAACTAGGCCTTATATGTATGTACTAAGAGAATGTTCCAAATTTAAATAGCCAATCTATCTATTTTCTTTTGTTGTTAATATCATCTTATCATATATTACAAAGTCAATAACTATACCAAAAAATATAACAACAATATTCTACATCTAGCACCGAAAATAAATATTGTGCATATAAAAATGTTATCAAAAAATGCCAGTTTTGACCTGTTTTCACTCAAACCTGTATATACTAGTTGTTTCAATTGGTTTTGAATTAGCTTGTGCTACAAGTGGCCAAGCCATGCATGGGAAACTCCACCTGGATATCTTGGGCCAAAGTGGTTGATTTCATCACTGTTTAGGCCATACCCTAGTCAGCCCATAAAAATAAAAGAAAAAAAACCTTCTAGGACACTAAACATTAAAATCAACCTACATATACATGCCCCCTCTATTTGCCTCACATACTTTGAGATGTCCCTAACCAAATCAGAGTATAAGTTTTTCACTCATTTGAGTTTGGTTGAATACTTGGTCAATGTGTGTGGGATACTAACAACACTATGGATGATTAGAAACATGCCCTCAATTATTTTCTAAGGATAGGCTGGGATAAACCTTCAGAATATTTGTTGCATATGTTATTACTAAAGTTGGTTATTAGGTGTTTTATCTAGAACACACAGTAAATGAAATCCAGCAAGTCCCAAATTAGTATCACTAAATTGACAAGTGTAAACCTTATGCTGGAATAGGCTCTGCATCAGTCCCTTAAACCATTATTCCACCACATACTAAAATTTTTGTAAGAATGCTTGAATGATGGGTGGGAATAATTTCACATTAAGATGGATTCCAATACTCTCATCATAAGTATGAATAAGGAACAATGAATCAAAAAATCTTGATATGTTCTAAAATCACAGTTTCATGCACTTGTTTAAAGATAGCACTATAAATTCAACCTATATAATTATCGTATTTATACTAAGTATTTCACACCTAGAAAATGATGATAAGTATGGCCAGCATTAAGATACATCATTTGACCCCTTTTTTGCACATTCTTTTTACAATGTATACTACTAGTATGTGTATGGTAGATACTAGAAATAGATAAGCTTGGTTTCTTTGAGTTTAATTAGTCATAATGGGTTTTTCAATAGACAATACTAATATCTTTATATTAACACAAGAATACCAAGCTTATAAGCACAAGTTCAGATTTGATATAATTAAACACTGAAATCAAATACATTCCTGGAAGTAATGTCAACTGTTGTAGGTGAAACAAAATGACCACCTTGTGAGAATCCTCTCTCAACATAAATGCTCGACATGTAATCATCCAGAACAACAATATCAGTTGCAAAACCAACTCAGAAAGTACTGGAAACGTCTTCCTTGCAATTTGACAAGACCATGCAATCAAACATAAATATCATATGAAGAGGGCTCTTGACAGTAAAACTAGCATTAAAATAGAAGTCATATATGAGGCCTGTGATTCTAATTCAAGAGAAAAGCTTGCAAGATGTTCTGCAGGGGTCTGGGAGGCATGTTGATTCTTTAAATAAATTAGGTAAACTAAATGATAGAACATCAAGACTAGATAATCAAAGTTGCATTTCCACTGCCAAAGGCACTGGCATGGGAGACAACAAATATAAGGTATGAAATGACTCTTAGAACTGCATCAGATGAGGATGTAGTGGCTAACGAGAAATTCAATATTTTCAGTTTTTTAGAGAGTGAATGCAGAAAGATACAATCCCATTGATTCATAATATAAATTACCATATAGTTGTATTCCCACTTTGTATTTTTGGTATTGTTGATGTTTCATGTATCACATTTTAAGCAAAATACATATATGTAGTGTTCAGTGTGTATCTCATCAAAAAAGATGTGGATTAATGACTCACAGAGGTTGGGAAATAGGTTGCTAGACAAAGGGAATCAAATATTAGATGAACATCATCAAAGGATGCAAAATCATGTCATAGACTTTGATCAGTGTGAATTTGACAATGAATTTCCATTCCACCTGCAACAAATCATAGAAAGGTATTGTTATGAAATTTCCAGAATGAATAATACTATCATATTCAGCACAAAGACCTCTTAAGTCTGAACCGTGACCTCCTAAGCTAGGATGTGACCTTTTTAGTGCTTCCTGAACTGAACAATGACCTTCTTGGGTTTGCTTGAATTGAATTGTGACCTTCTTAGGGCTGCCTAGAATAAACAGTGACCTTCTTGGGGTTGCTTGAACTGAACCGTGACCTTCTTGGGGCTTCCTGGACTAAATTGTGAACATCCATGCTTGGGCCCAAGTGGAGCATCTACCATATAAGAGTCAAATATGTGGCACAACGTGTATTGTGCAATACATATCTAGAACAAAATAAATCATCAATGAGTCCTATATGGCCTGTAGAGTCAAAAAATCAACATTATATGAATCATGATGCCACTACAAAATGTCATGATCACACATCATACATCATACATAAATGATCATACTACAAATTCAAGCATCATCAAACTGATCACCATTGCTGGAACAAGAAGCAGAAATTGGGCCCAAGTGGAGCATCCCCGCTTGAATAGACCATTGAGGAGGCAGTCGTGGTAATAGTCATTATGTATAGATTAATTATATAGATAGATTACTTTAGTTACTCCTGACCAATGTAAATTAAGGAAATCCATGCATAGGCTATTAAGTCCTTTACGGCGGCTAATACTCATGGAAAGTGATCCCCTTCCTTCCATACCTCTAAAGCATGTAGTAATAAAATATCGCATCATAGCACTAGTATAGCTATCTTTTATTTCTATTGTGATTAAAAAATCCTTGGGCTTATAGCCAAGCAATTACTTTCCAATGCAACCTAAAACTTCCATGAGAATATTAAAGATCCGACCAATGAGACTAGCCAGGAGAATCATGACCCATCAATTTATATATAAAAAGAGCATAGCACCTATATAGAATAAAAAGGTAGCTGTAGGGAAATTTTCACCTGGATCGAATCCCATTAATAGAGGGGAATGATAGTATCTTTCTACCATGTTGTATCTCTGGTTTTTCTACATATAAATGCCTATAAGAGTAAATACCATCAAATTTGTTTTCTGAAACTTGAGAATACTTGCATATATTTAGCATAGTATTGTGAATAATATACAATATAGTTCCACATCTTCACCAAATCCTTTACCAAAAAGTTAACACATATGTCAATGGTGATTTTCCTAGGCAGTGAAAGCAGGGCATTGTCCCCAACCAACCAACCAGGATTCAAGGCTCTATAATAACGTCTGTGCTACTTATGTATGTCGTTGTGATTTCTTTATGGAAATTCACAACATTCAATTGCATCTTAATAAAATAAGAGGAATCTAATTAGACCCTTATGTAGTTTGCTAGAGCACTCTCAAGATTTCAATTAGTTCCTATGAGATGACAAATATGGTTAGTAAGTAATGCAGTGGAATTTTTGTGAAACATGCATATGAAGCAGAAAGGGTCAGAAAGATTTCATATCTCAAGGCAATGATATGATCCACATCATTTAGGAAAGGAATTAAACATATCGTTGTATGTTAAAGAAAAAGGTGGAATGTAAGATGGCTTGAAATTAGAACTGGGAGTTGAAATAATTACCATCAACACATTATTCATCAATAGTTATCGTTTTCAAAATTTAAATTACATTAAGGCATTTCTACTAGAAGAGTGTTAGATAATAGAACTGGCCAATTTAACAGAGTTGTTTTGGCCTGTGATGGAATGTAATTGGATGAGGTAGATCACATCTACCAAAACCTTAAAAACAATACATATAATCTTAATATATTATTAATTTTGAACCCCCAAAAAGAGTATGACTTTGCTATCAGTTTATGTTTAAGTTATAGGGGTAGAGCAAAACAATGTTGTAGACACATCATCATTCAGGTATCTTGTAGCACACTAAAATTGATTTTAGGAGGAAAGGAAAAACATAGAAAGATAAAAATCCAAGAATATCGACAAGATAATAAGGAAGATGCGTATTAGATAGCAAAGACAGTCTGTAACTAATGCAGTTAAATGCTTCAGTAACATGCATCTAAAGCAAAAAGGGCTAGAAAGACTTAATATTTAATGGTAAGATCAATCTCTACGAATCCACACAATTTGGGAAAAATGATATATCTGTCAAGGCCCAACGCAGGCACAGATTCATGTTAAAGAAAAAGACAGAATTGAAGATGAATTAAATTAGAACTCAGAGTTGAAATCATTTACCACCAACACATAAATATACATCAATAGTTACTATTTACAGAATTTAAATGACACAAGGCATTTTCTTCTAGAAGAGCACGCAGAAAATAAAACTGACTAGTTAACAGTTTTTTAGTGTAGTTGGATAACCTAGATAAGGTTCTAATACTACATTTTTAGCAATATAAATGCATCCTCTTAAAATATTAATAACATTGAACCCCAAAAAATTGTATAAATGTGCTAGCAGTTTCACTTTTTAAATTCCAGTGATCGAGCCTCGTAATTCTATAGACACACCATAAGTCATGTATCTCGTAAATTGTTAAAAACACTTTTAGGAAGAAAATAAAAAACAAAGCAAGCTCAAAATATAGGATTTTTGACAAGCTAAGGTGATGAGGTGTACCTCCACAGATTTTTCTGATGCTGAAGATTGATATGAAACATCCAAGCATTGTGGCTTTCTATTAATTTTTGCAGACCCTAAATCTGGTTTGTCTTGAACTCCACAACTATACTTTGAATTCCCTTTGAATTTTCTTAATCTGTATGTTGCATCTTTGGAAGCTTCTAATGTTTGTATTATATCCTTATTTGATTTTCCAATTATTTCTTTTCTTGGCATGTTTTTAACCTTACAATTCCAGCTTACCTCGTTGCATTCAAGTTGCTTAAATGAGGTAACAGCAATGAGATCTGATATCAAGTGCTTCTTTAGTGTCTTCCCTTTACAAAATTGGTGCTAGAATTTGAAGGATAAGGATACATGTTTTCAGGTGATTTGGTCATCCATAATATGTGAAAATTTGCATAAACCCAACCAAAGATAAATCTCTTTCGTTTTTACCAAATGAAAAACGTTTATGCCCAATCACATAACTTTCATTGTTATTATTTATGCATGCAATCATGTGGGATTAGTTGCAGAAGGATGGAAGTTCTTAAATCCCAAAATCCTTGAGAGGCACGTAGTACCAAATCTAGAAAACTATTCCTGCATGATTGATCTCCTCCATCGTGATGGATGCTTAGATGAGGCATATAAACTTATTGGTCTTTGCTAGTCAACGATTTCTCTTTAAATTGGTCCTGTTCAATACTCTCTTCTTCTCCTTCTAAGCTGGAGGGGAACAAGAACATTAACAAATATAAAGAACATCAATAACCTCACACTCATGAACACTCCAATCCTAACTCCTGGTTTGGAAGAGAATGTAGGATTTCCTCAAGAGGATAAGTCTAATGATGGTGCCTTCCCTATAGGGTTGATAGTTCAAGTTTTTTTAAACGATAGTGTGGTAGAAATTTGGGTGCAGAAATAAGATATTGTTGGAGTAGTCTCATGTATGTGGGATTAAAAATGTATGGAATTGAAATGGAGATCAATACCATGAAGTTAATGCAAACTCTATTTAAACCATAGATTCAAATCGAGAGCCTACAGATCTAATGTAAAAGGTATCGTAGAGATGTCTGTTTGTTTGAGAAATTGTGATAGTGTTGACCTATGTCTACAAATTATGGAAAAGAAAATAAGCCTAGCTCATCACTCTACAGCTATTGAGGAGCATTGGAATTGTTACATGGATGGTTCAGATTAAGTCTGGTGTTGAATTATTCTATCAAATACCTTGAAAACTAGTTAGATTTGGTAGATATTTATCCTTATATATGAAAATAGAATCTCACAAGTATTAAGGGAATATTTTTAATACCTTTTATGCATGTGGGATACAATTTATTTATTTCCTGCACCAATATGTGGTCTCATGAAGAAACAATACTCAAGGAAAATAGAAACAATTACCTTCCGAGGAGAGTCTGCATTGAGGCGTTTCCACCTTTTGTTGGTCGAGAGAGGAGCACCAGTTTATGAAGAGCCCTATAAGCCATAGTCGAGGGGATATTCAAGTCCTCAACCATTACTTCAGCATCATCCTCAGTCAGTATAGAAGGGAAAATTTCATCAGCCTCAGATCAAGAAATTGTGCAAATGAAAAAAAAACTAGTTGATTCAATGCTTAAATGAAATTTATAGTCTTAATGAAAGAGACTATGAGCATCATATATCAATGTTTATGAGAAAAAAATCATATGTGGCTCTGTGTATTTTGTTAATAGAAAAAAATTTACTTACAAAAAATACAGAAATCACAAATCATGGGAATTTTA
Organism: Pseudotsuga menziesii; assembly: GCA_001517045.1. Lineage (NCBI taxonomy): Eukaryota > Viridiplantae > Streptophyta > Pinopsida > Pinales > Pinaceae > Pseudotsuga > Pseudotsuga menziesii. The sequence continues at coordinate 215,380 of LPNX010710380.1, read as the reverse complement.
GGTAACCTTCGAGTTCCACTGCTTTGTAAATTTGTCTCCATAGTCTCTAAGAGCATCTAAAGTTCTGAGCCTTTCAGATCAAGGAAAGAATATAGTTCCTTAACTAATTCATCTGGAGACACATAAAGACGCATCCATGACCTCATTTTCCTCGGTTGGAACAAACTTGTGTGTCCCCATATATGTAGCAGCGTAAGAATTTCTGTGATTGCACGGACGCAAGGGGTTTGATTGGTTAATAGCAATGCATTTGAAATTTTAGCTTGAAACTAGCCCGCTTCTAGCTGAAAGGGATATCATCATTTGAATTTCCTTAGGGTTCAGTCCCATCAGGTCTTGAATGGGGAAGGGATCATGGATATGAAAACATTTTTCCCTAGTTGAACCCTGTAACTGAGATGTGAGTTAGGGGCGACTGGCCACTGCTACACCACTTGAAATCATTGTAAAACACACGAACCTAAAATCATTTTTCAACCTATAAATTATTTTAGCAATGATGCACACAATTTCAAAATCCTATTGGGGCAATTCTAGTAAAACCTTGTTTTTCGAGGTTGCCTAGATTGGAACCTGTTACGATTAATGGGTAAATAAACCCCTATTTTTCGAGGTTTCCCAAGATGGAACCTGTGATGCGATGAGATAGAAAATTTATGACAAATATGCTCCATCAAACATTTAGCGGTGATAAAAAAATTTCAAGAGGGAATCGACTCCCATTTTGATGACAAGAGTTTCATTAGGAAGTTTTAAAAACTGCAATATAATTTATTTGCATGAAATATTCTTCATATATTAATTCTTCAAAATATATATTAAAATACAATAAAACTCAAAATAAATATTGAAAAACAGTACACTCAAATATTTTACAAATAGAAAAGCCACATTAAACATTTTTCTATACCTAACTTTCTTCCATTAAATCTAGTTTAAGATATATTTTATGAAATTAGTATCCAACATAATGGAAAAAATTATTTTGCTAAATTCCTATGACATTTGTGAGTTTGTTAAATGCATATGACATGGTAAATAATGCATTTTCAATATTGCTATGATAAATTCCAATAATGACAATAATAAAGAGTATTCATCCATCATTTGTTACCTTTGAGCACACTTTTGGATTTTCAATATCTTATTGAATCCAACTATGATAATAAAGATAGAAATACATGGATTATTAATAGGATTGCCGCTTCTTATCTTATAGAATTTATAGTATATTTTGGTCTATATGACGCTTTGACGATTTGATATACGATATTTTGTATATGATATTCGGGTCTACATTGGTCAATATTTTTATTTGATGCATCTACTCTCAAACTATATCAGGGATCCTATGGACTATTTGTATCTAACTATAAGAGTCACCAGATGGACATATACTTTTATTAATATAAACTATGGATTTTTTAGTTGTGAAAAAAAATGACAATAATGAGTTTGTGGGAATCAAGGTGTCTTGCATATAGGTGTCTTGCAGTAGCTTGAGACGATCTTCGAGCTCTCCAACCTTTCCTGAAATAAAACAAGAATAAAATCTCAACAAACATATAATATTAATTGAGATCATGACATGTAATATGATACTATGGGAATAGAAGTTTGAGCTAGTGACCCACAGTCTACCAATTGACCATGCATAAAGCTTCAAACACAATAGCTAATCTGTAGAATAAACGGTCTCAAAACCCCAAACCTTAGGACAACATTTAACAAAAACTAACTTGGATCTGTAAAAAGGGTGCTCATAGAAATGCAAAAGAATGAGGATTATAGGGGTAGAATAAAAATGACCTTGGTAGTCAGTAATGTCTCAAGCTGCGGATTCGGTGCATTTCAAAGAATTCAATACACAATTCTTCCATAGGTCTACATTTCATTCAATTACATCTAGTTGCTCATAGCTCTCTGCTTCTTGTTTTAACTTCTCTTCTATTTGATGCATTTTTGCACCTGGATGAGGGATAGAACCGCTACAGCGAAAGGAGGAATTCATTGGTTCTTGTGTTAACATTAACATTGTTACTGGTGTAGTGATTAAACCCCCATTGGTATCATGTGTAAAACTTTGGCATCAAGTTAAAGGTGTTTTTAGCATCAACCTGGGCTTTTCATGGCGGATATCGGTGCGCAAACTATCTCTTCTTATATTTTGAACAAACTCCCCTCTCTTCTATTTTTGGAGAGAGACATGATATATGATCTATTTCTGCTACAGGTATACGAATGATGCATAATCATCTCAAATGAATCGTTTACCCATAACTATTAAATATCCCTATAAAAAATTGACCCCATACCCATCAGAACGATTTCGTGGATGAATACACTTCGGATTCTTTCAAAGTATTGCTTGTGGAGTATGCGTGTATGTCCGATCAATCTACCCGTTTTTTTATTGGAAATTTGGAAGATATCCAATTATCAATTATTATTTAATCATTGATTAATTAATCATAATTATTATTTATAAATATTACTTATTATCTATTAATTTGTTATTGTTAATTATTAAATATAACTCTAGTTTTTGCACTAGGTGGTTGTCTTAATTAAGAGGCAAATTGACCTTGGTAACATCAATGTTAGAGGTTATACTTGTATATTGACACTCCTTAACTTACATCCATATTGATGTTTTAGAAAAAAAATATGGAAGAGAAAGAAAGATAGAGGTGGCCTCCCTTTGGTAAAATGGCAAAGAGTTTCCAAGAAAAAAGTTATGGGGTTTGAGGACTATATAATGGCCATCATTTTTGGAAATCCCTAGATTTTAAGAGCCTTTACAGTGTCATAGATTGCCTATGTTTATAGGAAGATATAATTATATCAAAGTACATACACCCCTTTAATTTGAAGATTAGATCAAATATAGACTAAAACTAGTATAGAATGGGAAGATTTAACTCTAGCATGTCCCCCTATAAGTCAATGGATTGCTCGGAAAATTAGAAATGGACAGAGTTTGAATAGGCAAGGGTCCATAAATACATAATAATGGATAATATGGGTTGCCAAATTAACTAATTGGTATCTTCAAATTGAAATACATTATAACACCAGTGGATGCTTCAATAGGTGCTAATGGATATTTTTGAAAGCAAGCAAGAAAAGTGAATTTAGAAGGACAATTGGAAAAGTAATCAGACTCAAGGTGAACAAGTTGTTCATTAGTTATATGAAATTAAGGATTCAAGAATATGAACTTATGTAGTCACAAATATCTACAGGGGTATACGAAGAAAGAATTGGATAGAAATCCATGTTCCTGGCAAAGCCTCAAGAGGAATGTGGTTGGTGAAAACTAGTGTACAAAATTTAGGATCCTTTGAAGGCCAAGCCACTTTTATGGCTAGCACTTAGCAACAAAGCTTTTTCTTGGGATGTATTTAAAAAGGGAGCTTGGGAAAGCCTACGGTATTGCATTCTATGTAAATCATGTGAATAATCTCTTCGACGCGTTCTCTTTTATTGTTTATTTGTTGAGGAATTTTGCAAAGAGGCCTCCATTTAACACATACTATGTCTTCTTATAATAATCCTATTCTTAGAGTAGAGATCATTGAGAATTCGATGTTGGAAACATTATTAGGGAATTATAAAGCACTCCTTATCACTATCTGTTGGGCATTATGGAATGCAATAAACAACACTCTCTTGAGAACATGACTTACTCCCCCTTAGAGATATTTCATTAAATCATATATTCATATGATGGAATTTCACACATTCCTAGATCAAAGTCATTAAGATAAATTGGAAATATGGAGATAGATCAATCTCATCCCAAGGGTTTTCTCAATGGGGCAAGTCATGGATGGCTTTGAGCATTTGTTGTGAGGGGTATTTAATTTATTTCTATTTTTGTAATGTACCTATGAAGGATAATATGGGGTACCTATGAGGGTAAGCACGGGTATAATTCTACGTGTTGAGGTCATTTGTATTAAATAAGGCCCAAGAAGTGTGAAAAGAAACATTTGTAATAAGGATTACTATAGGGTTTTTCCTACTAGAAAGCTACTTCTCTAGAAAGTATCTAGAACGATAAATATAAATTATAAAGAAGTAGAAGCATGGAATGAGATGTGTTGTGAAGTATATTGGATGTAATAATTGTAGAAAGCATGTAGCTCATGGATTGATTCCTTCCACAATGAATATTTAATGGTGTCACCCTTCCTTAAAGGTTATTTCCATATTATTTTGTTGATTCTCTTATGAATGTGTTTGTCTTTATTTATGAAGTTTAAGAGTTATTTTGTTTGTGATACAATTTTTGGGTTAAGGAACATAACACTTTCTCATAGTTAATCTTTCAAAGATTACTTTGACTCTGGTAGTAAAGACTAGGTTAAGGTACATGCCCTAAAACTTCTTTCGAAGTTGGTAAATGAAAATGATGTGGTAAAACTCAAAGTATTCAAGGAGTCAAACCTCTGGTAGAATGAGTAAGCGGTGTTTTAAGACTTTAAAATCTATTTTGAATCCCACTACTTCAACAAATCAAGGAATTTGCTAGTCTTTTTCAAGTAATATATTTCTTCTATGTTTATAGCCAATGCAATACAAAAGAAGAGGAGTTGTCCAAAGTTGGTGTTCATGGCCAACCTACTCTCTTTTTTTTAATGGGGGAACAAAAAGTAGAAGGGTATTCTCCCCTCTTTTCCTAATTTCAACTTTTTTAGTCATAACATAACATGAACCATTTATCTTTGTGTTTATGCTGTATTTTCAGAGGACATGTGAATGGATTTCTTTTCCTAAATAATTCATTTTTATCAAGTTTCAAGTGCCTTTTTTATTGTATTATTATGGTATGAAGTGTGAGGCTATGATTGCAATTGTTAAATTGTTTATTGTTATTGTTTATCCATTCACAATTACACTTGTATGGGTCTCAATAACTTGAGACACTTGATTGTTCATTACCTTATTAAATGGGGTGAATGATAAAAGCTTATTAGTTCATCTTTCCATACTGTAGGCAAAAAGTAGGCCCTAGGGGGTGAATGATAAAATATTATTAGTTCATATTTGAATATTGTAGACAAAAAGTAGGCCCTACACATTAAAAATTGTATACCTAAATAGAACATGGAGGTGACCCTAGGTTTGTAATATAGTTATACAAGTCATTGTGTCTTGGTGTTATAAGTTCAACTCATATCTCTAAATTCCTTTGTGATTAACTTAAATTTCCAAGTAAAAGTCACCCTCAAAGAGTACATAGAGACAATCTTATATATTCAATGTGTGTGTGATGTGTGTGATGTGTGTGTCCATGTGAATTCCCATCTTCTAGTATTATACGTTGGACATTTACCGCTATGTTTCAATCACTCTTTTACTATGTAAAATAAATCCCATGGGAATCAAACATTGGTCAATAGTGTAGTGTAATGATGGAAGATTTGATAGGGGCCATAAAGCTTAAGAAACTAATTGATTTTTTCCTTGAGAGATGCCTGCTTATAAGGCCAAAGATGTAAAAAAATTGATCCACTTCTTCAAAGTAACACTATGAGCATTATTGAAATGATTGTTGCTTCATTCCATTTTAAACCAAGACCAAAATGTCCTTAAGAGTACAAATAAAGTTAGATTTTGTGTTAAGATTGATATCCACTTCTTGTTCCTTGGATGTTCTTCATAAAAATGAGGGTATGGATGGGGGGGTTTTCCAAAACAACCTTGTAGGGTGACATTCTGGTAGCACCATGATAGGTGGTATTGTACTACATTTTTGCAAGGGTGGTGTACGAGGGTGGGGGAACTACTAAACCCAATTTACATACGAGTCAATTTAAAACCCAATGGATAAAAATATTTTTATGGTCAACACCTCACAACCTCTATTACTTGTTATTAACTCCAATATATCAAGTCCTGCAATATCCAGAGGTATTATGACATGCATCATCATCATGGTAATCGATGTTGTAATCATTAATTCCATATGGTACATCAACATCATCTTGATCATCATCCTCATTATCATCATCATCATCAACAACATTAAGTACATCATCAATAAAATCATCGTCATCATTGTCATTATGGTCACTCATATTCCATCAGTGTTCTCAATCACTCATCGCAATTAGGATTCATGTCCTGTAATTGTTAAGGTCATTTATATTTCATTACAATAATTTCAATGATAATAGGGTTGTTTAGATGTCGTTACAGACATTTAGGTGCCATTAGAATCAATTAGGATCCAAAAATTCTACCATGTGCATAATCATCATTGACATCCACATCGTCATCATCGTCATACAGTAAATCAACATCATTGTTGTCTTCGTAGTCATCATCAATGTTGTCATCAATATAATTGCGATAATAATGAGCAAGGAGACCTACTAGGCTCACAAGAATTAATGATATAGTCTTATACTTATCAAATCATATCCATATGCTCCATCATAATTATCGTAATGCATCATCGTGATGTTCTTAGGGACAATAAGATGAAATTAGGGTCTATCAAATGTTGTTGGAGACACTCAAATTCCATTAGAGAAATTTAGGGGACAAGCCAATTTACCCGTCATTAGGATTAACCAAGATCCAAAAAGTGCCATGATTACGATAATTTAGGTGTCACTATGATAAATCAAGATCCAAAGTACTATCACATGAATCATGATCATTGACATTGACATTTATATATCTGACATTATGTTGGATGTTTTCCAAACACAATTCCTAGCTCTAAACCTAGTGCAATTCCTAGCATGGTTCCTTTCGAAATTTATTGCATTATTCCAAGCGCTATACTTGGCTCCAAACCTGGCGCTATGTTGGATGTTTTTCCTACTAAAATTCATGGTGCAATTCCTGTCACTAACCCTAGATTAATATATAGTGCTATGCTATTCATAACATTTTTTTGGAGGCTATTCTAGGCGTTATATGGGATGTTTTTTTGGACGTTAATTGGGACGTTAATTGGGATGATAATTGGGATGATAATTGGGATGCTAATTGGGAATTTAATTGGGATGCTAATTAATGTCCAATATAGCACCAACTTTTTAAAAAGGACGCTAATTGGGATGCTAATAGGGACGCTAAGTGGGACGCTAATTGGGATTTTAATTGGGATGCTAATTAGTGTCCAAAATAGTGCCAACTTTTAAAAAGGGACACAAATAATACCATTAAAAGTGCCATCCCATGGAAAAGCATCCACTTTGTCCAAAAAATGATGAAAAATACACTAAAAGTGATAGTGGACACTAAAAAGGAAGCTAAAAGAGACGCTAATAACATGGTTTTGTTGTAGTGTCCACAAGGTCTCTTCACAATAAAAGCCATTGTGTTGATGCTAAGAAAAATATTGAATAAAATTGGATTGACATCTCTACTCGTCATGACAATGGAAAAAGTGAAGGTTAAATCATACACTATCAAGGATAACATCAATCTCAAAGAAAGATATAATATAAATTCTTTTGCAACGGAGAAAAACCATAAATAACAAGGATTAAACTTGCGTATCTTAGCTCAAATAGTTTTCCAGACATGTAGAATTAGATGTAATTTCATTTGGCCAACCTTTTTGGCCTAAATAACCATGACTTAACATGACCCAAAAGCATCAGGTAAGAACCATTTTTTTTCTTCCTGGTGAGAGTTATATACTCTTATGAACCTGGACTTAACATGACCCAAAAGCCCTAGGTAAACCATTTTTTTTCTTCCCAGTGAGAGTTATATACCCTTATTACTACAATTTATCTAATCATTGTATTAAACACTTCACATTGTCAAAAAGAATTGTACTCTTGATATTATCATTTCATTTTTTAAGTTTTTGAATAATCTTTTAAATAAAGATATAAACTAATAATCTTTTAAATAAAGATATAAACTATCCCAAATATATAAGTATGCAACAAAGTCAATCTTGCTGGTTGGAGCTACAGTGTCTCAATTATTATTTACAAGTCTAACCCAATTTCTCTGTGCATTTGAAGAGGTATGTATCCTATTGCTTTTAAATGACGCCTCCACACACATGATGCTTCGTTGTTTGGACCACTATTTCTGGCCACAAAAATTAATAGCTTCCTTTCAACAACAACAAAAATAACTTCCAAACATCAAAATGACAGAAAATCACCAAGTCCACACAAAATCTCTTTAACCATAATTTTATGTTTATCAAGTTGTTGCATCACAAGAATCTAAAATGCATATATGAAAGGATTAGTGGTAGAGGAATTTAGAGAAAGATAAATATTACCTTGTATGGTATTTTTATTTTGATCAATTTTATCTATTGCAGGAATGCAAAAGGCAATTGTTTTTCATGTTCCATTCTTTACCCAAGCAAGAATATCACTCCCTGTTAAATCTATAGGAATAATTTATTCTTGAATTAGCAAGGGCCTTTCAAACCCTTTCTCATAAATGTCCATTAACAACTCTTTCTTGAGAAAACAATATTCAAAGTCATTTCCTTTTGCAATCGTCTCATCCTACATAACCTATCATAATCTACTTTTAAAACCATGATACACAATAGGAAATAAGATAAAATACCCAAAACCATAATTATAGTGTATATTCAATTCAATTAACATTCTTCAAAATATAAATAAGATCATTCCAACAATACAATAGCCTTTGAAACACACAAATATCATGAGAATCACCATTGAGGAAAACAAATAAAAACATGAATTTCCTATGTTCTTTCTTGGTAGACTTCATTCATCTGTTTTCTTTTCAAAACTCAAAAAAATTCAACTCAAACAACTCTTACTTAAACCAACAATGCTTTTTATAATTGAACTAAATTCAACTTAAACCACTCTTCCTTGAACCATCATTACTTAGGTTCAATTATTTTGATTGTACAAAAACTATCAATTATTTTGATTGTACAAAAAGCCTACAAGTATGTAACATGTACTCATTAAAAGGTTGTTATGGTACTTCATTTAAAATTAGAACACCTAATTTTATGGTACTTCATTCAGAATTGGAGTACCTAAGTATCAAGTATCCATCATATAATACATATAATAATGATAATACTAAGAGCTTTACCAACCAACATGCATTTTTATAATTATCAATTATTCCTAATTAAAATCAATCAACCATGAAAATCAGAAGGCGATTTCTTTCTAAGCTCTATGACAGGGCTGTAGATTTGATTAAATATGAAATCAAATTTACAATTAAGTATCACTTGTTGTAAATTTGATTAGATATGAGGATATGTAAATTAATATCATGTATACATATCATATATGTAAATATATATTGCAAAGTATGATATCCTTATATGTACTGAATATAACAAAGTGTAATTGAATCTATGTTAATTATAAATCTAATAATTATTACATTATTGAAATTATCAATAAAAAATTATGGTATTAAACTTTATAAATTATGAAGCCAATTAGTGAATCATGTCACGGCATGCATAGTGTTGGAGTTTTCACAAGGGAAGTATATGAATAGTCACAACTTAGAATAAATGAATTAACATGTTATTTATTTATTTACTTATATATATATATATATATAAAAGTTTTAATTTAAATTAGAATATAAATATATTTTTATATAGAAGGAAGACCTATATTTTTATATTAAAAGTTAAAAATTATATATGGGTATATAATTAATGTCTTTTAATTTTATGGTTATATAATTTTTTAAGTTATAATTAATTTGATGAAAATTATTGGAAACTTAACTTTGTGTGAACCTTATTATTGTATCTCGTGGTCATCATATTTTTTTTTTTTACTTGAAGTTATTTTTCTAAGGATGCAAAATATGACAGTTCTAAAGTGTTTATCTTTCTGCAAGTCGCTGTCTAGTTCATAACTAATCATTCCTTTGTTTCACATGAAAACGGCTCTGCAACTGAGGGTTTTGAGCACGGTTTGGCAAGCCTAGAGATGAAGAAGACCATGACACACATACAACATAACTGCATGCGATGAAGATGGCCATGGCACACATACAACATTTACCATTGATGTCCTGAGCTCTAGCCTTTTTGTATTCTTGCAACTTCTCCTGTATTCCAGTGCCTGTGGGGTCTCCTACGGTTTTCATTCTCTTGGGAACTTGACACTTTAGACTTGGGAACTTGTCTCTTCAGTCTGTACCCCACTTGGACCGTCATTTACTCCAATATACTCTATGTATATCTTGGTATTCTTGGAATAATTAGTGTGGATGGGGTAGTCCTCTAATGGACGGACCTAGTACCAACCACATATAAAAAAGTGGGAATAATAATTGTTTTTCTGGTATTACTCGAGCCTAACTCTCTTGGAGGGTGGTTTGGACTATACAATGGTCACTTTGGATGGTATTTTCCATCGGAATACTCTCATTATTTTCGGGACATAAACTGCCACATTTCTAACATGGCAGGCTCTACCACCCCTATCCATGTCGAGGTACTGAGTGCAGATGTTGTGAAATTAAAAAAAACCCTTGGTAAAGGCTCATGCAAGACTAAGTGCGCAACTTTTGTCACTACTAGGGTTTAGGTCCCCCGAATCCCCCCCTAAAATCTCTTTGGGGGACTAGAATAACTCGAACAAACTCACTTCTACCACTACCTCTCCCACTAGGGCTCCTACCGAACTATCATATATGGCACACTCCTTTCCCTGCCTCCACTCCTGGCTTGAAGTTGTTCTATCCAAACAAAATTCTACTACCACGACTCCTCGAGCTAGAATTTAGAGATTTACAAAACTCTATAATAAAGCTAATACGGCACTACCCTCATATATACTGCATCGGGATGTGGGGACGGATCGTGTTTCTTATCTATCCCCCTTAGTTGTCACTGGTTTCATGGAATACATCGATTTGATGAGGGGGGACTTGAAGCGGTGGGTCTTTGAAAACTAACGTCCCCTTCTAGATTACACCTCGAGGTAGAATTTTCACCTAACGACTAGTTTATTTTCATTTTTCTTAAGGATGGAGACCATATTAAAGTCCTCTCTAGATACCGAATCATTGGCAAAGGATCCCTTGTACTTAACCGATGGACTATAAATTTCGACCCAGCATGGGAATGTCCTCATCGTCGACACCTTTGGATACTACTTCCACATTTTCCTCTTCCTCTATGGACCAAGGAGGTACTCATGGGACTTGCCAACCTACTTGGCCACTTCATATGCATTGATGAGTAGAATCTGCACAGTGGAGATAAGTGTCTTCCCCGAATCATGGTGAACCTAGACACATCAGAAGAACCACCGAAAAAGGTTCACATTCACTGGTGGCACCATATATTCCTTTAGCATCTGGATTACTTAGGAATACCCTTTCAGTGTTACAACTGCCAAAAAATTGGAAAATTAAGCCGTGAATTTACTGAGCGAAGGTTCTATCCTATGAAGCCTATATATCTGACAAAAGAAGGGTCGTTGCATAGTTCTTTGGCTCCTCCCTCTTCTACACCCATGAAGCTACGTCTGCCTCCAACTCCAGCTCCTATCACTATAGGTAAGCCTAACCTCCATCCTACCATTTGTTGTGATGAGATCACCTCTCATGATTAAGAGATCATTAAAAATATTGAATACTCAGTTCATTCTAAGTTTGTGGATGGGCCTGACCACACCATGGAAAAACTGGCACCTTCCTTGGACACCTTGTGTGGGATTGACATTACTTTTTGGACCTCTACCTTGCCCGACCCTCCTTTGGTTCATTCTGTGGATTCGAGGGGTTCCTCCCTTGTTGACTTCCTCAATCCCTTACCTGTTACTGCAGCCCCTTTGTCTCCTGACATCACTTTTCACTCACTAACTCCACTGGTCCTTTCTAGTACTCTTGAGTCCCTCGCTTATCCCTTCTCTCGGGATTAGTATTTTTCCTGTACCTGACTCTTTTATTCCTCACATGCCCTTTCCACTGATATTTACACTCACTTACCTATTCACTCAACTAGGACTACTGATACTCCACCCTTACACCCTTTAAATGCATCCTCCTTCCATAATGTCATGATTTGTGCTTGAAACAAAACAAAAAAAAGATTTCCCCCTTGACCACCAAAATTGACACCGTCCTCCACCTTCATTCCTCTTTCTGAGTGATTAGTTTCTATTACAGAACCAAATCATGTGTCTTCTCTGCCCCCTAGGGTCCATAGACAAATGGAACCCTCCTATAGGGTTACATAATGCTTATCCTTTGTTATAACATCTGTGGGATTGGGGGGCCAGAAATTCTGAGCCCTCAAACATTTTTTTACTTCTGTTAAGGTTGATCTTATCCTAATCCAAAAAACCATTTCCCCTGTCAATAAATCTTGTAATATTTTTTTAAGACTCTTCTCGGGATGAAAATCCTCTTTAGTTGACACTTCTAGTTTTTCAGGTGGGTTATTATCCATCTGGAATCCTTTGAAAGTTAAGCCAGTTTCTTTCCAATATCCTGTTAGGATGTTACTTCGGGGTCACTTCTTAGGGATTAAAGGGGAGATAAATATTTTAAACTGCTATGGCCCCTACTCTACTCGTTAGGTCTTTTGGGAAGCTTGCTCAAACTGTGGTATACTAGATGTTCCAAACCTTATTGTTGCTAGCGACCTAAATTTATCATTGGGCTAGCCTGCTAGGAAGAAGTCCGAGGAGAGACTACCAGACCCGACCCCCTCACTAACTACTTTCACTCACTTGTTACAACACACTCTCTTATTTATATCTCTCTAGATGTCTTGAAACCCACTTGGAGACATTGGGATATTATTAATCCCACTCATAGCTTAGGATAAAATATTTAATCATTATTTGATTAAATTCCTACCCACTAGCTAGATAGTTGGCATCCACTTGCACCATAAAGTCAAGACTTGACATCTATACCCCGGGAATGCTTTAATTCTTATTCTAGGTTGATTTTGACCACTTTATTGACTCCCAGAATTAGTAACTCTACCTTCCTGCAGATTCCGCCTTATTATGCTTTTATCCAACTTTTATGTGGATAAGGTAAACCTAGTTAACTAGGAAACTGGTATATTTTATTTCCAACCCATCCTCCATGATTCTCTCTCCATTCTCTAGGATTAGCATGTTTATCCATCACTCTTGACAACTCACTCATGCTTTTGTTAATTCATGAGGTCCTTGACTGATTTGGGAAGTGTTTTAGCCACCTGTGGGGGTTTATCATATTTGATAAGTCTACCTTTCTGAGATTTATGAGTTGTCTCCATACAACTTGATTTTACCTTTAAAGATGTACTATTTATGTACACTATTATTCATCATTATTCAATGGAAGGATACACTCCAACATTCATCATTATTCAATGGAAGGATACACTCTAATATTCATCTCTTCATTCATGTGATTCAATCTATTTTCTTCTCTCTATTTTTCCTGTGTATGCTTGTGAGAATTATCTTAGTAGAAAGATCCATTTCCATTGCTTATTCCTAGCACATTTTCTCATAGCATTGGAGTTAATATTTCTACATGGTATCAAAGCACAAGGTTGCTCAAGTTATACAGAGTTGAGGAGCGCATCCAGTTTCCTATCCCTCTCTATAGAAGAGCTTGATCTAAGATTACAAGTTTTTCTCCTAGTTTTATTTGTGTAGGTTACAAATAGTATCTCATAGAGCATATCAACAACTTAAATATGTATTCAAAAGTTCCTCCACTATATCCTTTCAATTATGTTGATTGGAATCCGAAGATGAGCGCATACTTGAAGAGGCAATGTCTCTTTGAAGTCTCCATTGGTGCATTGAGTGAACCTTCCTCTTATGAAGAGAATATTGAGTGGATAAATAATTGTGATAAAGCTTATGGAATTATTTGTTTGGGAATGTCTCCAAATATACATCATCTCATAGATTGTGTTGAATATCCATTTGAGCTTTGGAACAATTTGCATAAATCTTTTGGTATGCAGGAAATGAAGATGAAGCATGGAGTGAACCCAACATCTCCTCATGTTCTCTCTCTCAAGATGTCTTTGCCTCTACATTCTCTGATGAAGTTATTTATAATGAAGAAGTTTCGCATACAGTTCATGTTGCTGCTACCCAGCTTTGATTCGAATGCTTCCTTATTCAATCAAGAAGCAAATATTGAAGAGCCATCTTTTTTTGTATCTCTTGAAGTTAATGATATTGATTCATCTTCTTGTGATGATGATGATAAAAAATAAGTGACATATGGAGATTCTATTGATATTGATGATGATCCATTCACCCATTCAGTGTTCTCTATATCTTCTATCTTAGATTCTGAGATCTATGTGCCATAACTTTCACACTTTGTGCATGCCTCTCTCATTGATGGTGCACAACCTAATGTCTTTCTGGATGTTTTCTTAGGAAAATAAAGTCTTATGTGTGTTATAAAACTTACCATACTTGATCTCATGTGCTTCTGCATCTCCTCCTTTGTTCTTAGCATCAATACTCAGATCCCCCTTGAATATTTTGAACATCCCCTTCATTCCTCCTTTTCTACTGTAGAGGATTCATTACCTATGTATTCCCATGAGTGTACTCATATGCTTATATGATATCTCTTGGATTCTTTAGAAGCATGTTTGTAAGCTGATATACATTTCATGACACAATTCATACCACCATCCATACCATCTACCATACCTCTGAATAATTCTAAGGCTATACAAATCCCAAGTTCACTAGTTGATTCCTCATTGGTATCTTATGCAGTGTTACTTATATTACATGGTTTGAAATCTTTTTTATATTTCAGTGGTTGGTTATCCATAACCTTATTCATATTTGGACTAATATTAAACATGTTTGGATCTTCTCTAAACAATTATGGTTCAAATCTCAAGTCCATTCATCATTCATATTTTTACACTTATCAATTTTCCCAGTTGCTCATAGTTTTCCTAGTCTAGCCAAATATCCTCATGGAGTCACTGAAGCTTATGTATTTGCTGTTCCATATGCTAATTTTTATGATATAACATATTTTTATCAGCCTTGTATCATATCTGGGAAGGTGCTACATTAGATTGGAAGAATGACATGGGATTCACATCACGATTTTGCAGCTATTCAAGGAATTGAGCGTGTAACAAATTGTCTTAAATTTTGTACTCTTTGGAAAGGAGTACGCACATATCTCTTTTCCATTTCAGATTATGTTTGCAGATCAGATTTTGTTAGAAGCAAGAAGCATTTAGAGAATTCTCATACTTCATTAGATGATGAGATACCAAGAGTCTCTCCTCTTCCTTCTTGCATATTCAACACTCTAGTGCATGATCATGGAGTTTGTGATTTCTTCATCAAAGCATTTCACCAGAAGCAGTTCATTCAGCTCATTCAAGTGAATATAAATATATGTTGAAGACATATTATTTAAATTTTGTGCCTTATCCTTTCTTAAGGGAGGATTCTCCCCATGTGGTTGTTCCTCTTTCCTCAGCTTTTTGGACATGAATAATTGTTAAAGGGTTACCATAGCCTTGTTGATGGGCCCTATATACACCTATATTTTTGACATACCATCATAAATTCAGAATTAAAGGGGGGTGTTGAGATATTATTAAACCCACTCATAACTTAGGATAAAATATTTAATCATTATTTGATCAAATTCCTACCCACTAGCTAGATAGTTGGCATCCACTTGCACCTTAAAGTCAACACTTTCCATCTATACCCCAAGAATGATTTAATTCTTATTCTGGGTTGATCTTGACCACTTTATTGACTCCCATAATTAGTAACTATGCTTTCCTGCAGATTCTGTCTTATTCTGCTTTTATCCAATTTTTATGTGGATAAGGTAAAGTTAGTTAACTAGGAAATTTGTATCTTTTGTTTCCAAACCATATTCCGTGATTTTCTCTCCATTTTCGAGTATTAGCATGTTTATCCATCACTCTTGAGAACTCACTTATGATTTTGCTAATTCGTGAGGTCCTTGACTGATTTGGGAAGTGCTTTAGCCACCTATGGGGGTTTACCATATTTGGTAAGTCTACATTTCCGAGCTTTATGAGTTGTCTCCATACAAATTTTTTTTACCTATGAGGGATGTACTATTTATGTACACTATTATTCATCATTATTCAATGGAAGAATACACTTCAATATTCATCTGATTCAATCTCTTTTATCCTCTCTATTTTTCCTAGGTATGCTTATGAGAATTATCTTAGTAGCAAGATCCATTTCCAGTGCTTCTTCTTAGCGTCTTTGCTCTTAGCATTGGAGATAGTATTTCTAAAAGAAAAATGATGGTAGAGGCTCTACAACCATAGGTAAACGAATTGACCGGTTCTTTATTAAATAATTTCTTTTGGGGATTCTTCCTCGCTATCACTCTTGGACTGATATTTCTACTATTTTTGGTCATTACCCGATTCTTTTTCATGGGAAGGGACTAACAAACCCGGTAAATTCCCTTTTTAAATTAAATCAACATTGGATAACAGACCCCGATTTTAAAGAAATGGTGACAAAGGTTTGGACTCACTTTCAAAATCTTGAGCATTTAAATGCGATGGATCATTTTTTTTTGTCATAAATTGCATATTTTAAATGCTAAGGTAAAATCCTGGCTCTGGGAAAAATAATTTCAGAGGGAACATGAAATATTTGGGATTGAGATCACTCTGAAAAAATACGATGATAGTAATACCTTGCGATCCTTCTCCATTTAAGTCAATAGGGACATCATATTTCTGAAGGAGAAAAAATCTCATATCCTAAAATCTTCCAAAATCCAGTGGTGACTCAAGAGTAGAAGTATTTGGATACTTGAGGGAGACCATAACACAAAGGTTTTCCAGAATTTCTCTAATGGTAGAAGATTAACAAATACTATTTGGGATCTACATGACACTTTGGGAAAATGGAATACTTCTCAGACTAATTTAGAACACTTGACAATTAATCATTTTTCGCAACTTCTAAAAGATACAGGCCTTCCAAATATACTGCACTAATTAAAATTGGTACAACACTTTCCTCATTGTTTTAATATTGAGTATGAAGAACATGTTGGCATCCATGTGACACTCTCTGAAGTGGAGGAGACCATTAAGAAAATGGCCAATGACAAGAGTCCTGGACCTATCGAATGGCATGTTGAGTTATACTTTTGTTTTTTTGAACTTGTGGGGAATGATTTGCTCCAGATGGTGGAGTACTCCCATTGTCGTGGGGTGGTGACTAGTGCTCTAAACTCTACTTTTGTCACACTCATCCAAAATTCAGATAAACCTCAAACTTTATCGGATTTCTGCCCCATCCCCCTCTATAACCTAGCATACAAGGTATTCTCCAAGGTTATTGCAAACACAATCCGAACTTTTCTTCAAGAGTTTATCTCTTCTGAACAGTTTAGTTTCATCCCAGGCCGTTAGATATTTGATGATATTTCAATCACCCAAAAGGTATTGCATACTCTATGGATCAAAAAACGGCTTTAATCCTTAAATTAGATCTCAATAAAGTTTTTTATAAGGTAAATTGGGATACGATGTGGCTTATATTACTTTAGATTGGTCTACCTCTGATTGCGGTAAATTGGATCACTACCTGTATTTCAACTGCCAATCATTAGAGGAAATTTCACCTCAAAATGGGCCTCCTAAAAAATAATACTAAAATAATACTTAAAATAATAAAATAATATTTATTAATTTTGAGGGAAGAAAAGAAAAAAACTATTTTTTTGTTTGTATTTTCGACATATCTCCCCCTATTTTTACTCAAATTTCATCATCACGTTTTTTTAGGTATTTCTTGTTTTTGGGGTATTAGCAGGGTCCTTCAAAAGTATACCGAGTGGGTGCTCGCTGGATGCGTATTTTAATTCCACATCCAACGAGCTCTCCCAATTGAAATTTGAGTAAAAAAACGAAGAGATATGTCGAAAATACAAACAACAAAAGTAGTTTTTTTTATGATACATATCCCCAAATTTATATTAAAAAAGTGTTTAAGACCTATACGGTATTTCAAATTTAAAGAAATTTCATTGGCTAACACATGATGACATGGAATTTGAGTTAAAGTTAAAAGGCCCATTTTGAGTTGAAATTTCCTCTAATGTTAGTTGTTCGGATCAACAATATATCTACTAATTTCTTTAAGATCTCCTGGGGCTTACGATGGGGTTTCCCACTCTCACCCATCATATTTCTACTTATCATGAAGGGAATTAGCTTGGTGATTGCTTCCAGTAAGGGATCTATTTTGATTAAAGGTAGGAGTTTGAAAATATCATTAAATCCTACACATTTGATATTTCTAGACGATGTATTACTTTTTGGCACTGGGGAGGCCTCTACCTAGGAGGAATACCACAAAATTTTACAAAATTTCGGTCATACCATGGGGATGGTTGTTAGTCTAGAAAATAATATTTTATACTATGATACTATTCATGAAGCAGAGGCTAGGGACCTGGATCCCATACTTCTGTATAAAAAGGCTCATCTAACCGATGGATTTAATTATCTTGGCTACCCCCTTAAGGCAAATGATTATAGGATCATGGATTGGCTCTGGCTGGTATGACAAATGGAGAAGTGGATAAATAATTGGTTGTATAAATACCTTTCTCTTGGTGGTTGTCTGACATTGAAAAAATTTGTCTCATTGGCCATTCTGGTTTACAGGTTTATGTAACACCCTGGTTTTAACCCCATGGTATTGAAATTGTACATGATGTATATACTGTATTAAAATCATGGCGAGGAGATTAAGGCCAAGGACCTGCCATCTATTTGTTGTTTTGTGTATAGGTGATCAAGGTTGATACCTATGGTTATAGTGCTAAGTCTGGCACATTAAATTTTGAAGTCATCATGTAAATATACAATTTAATAAAATACCACAACTAGCAATGCACTGCAACATAAGAGATGGGGGCATGATTTCACAAGGAATAGGGAGGGGAGTTAGTCACACTCTCAAGCCATAGGGTGAGACAAGATATCAATGGGGGAACTCATAAACCATCAGCTACCTTTTTTTTCTCTGCACTCATTCATTCAATTCTTCCAAAAGAGCGGCTGAGGAAGTTAATTCCTCGGGAAGAGCAAGGCATGGCAGTCGGTTTCGTGACTGAGATTTCATGCAACCTGCATTCTAGGAAGTCATGTCTTACTTCTGAAGCAAGAAATCGATGGGATGCATGCCATTCTGTATTTCCCTCAATCGCGAGAAGGTTTTGTTGTTGTTATGGGTTGTGGTTGATTATTCTTCCCTACCCTACAGTCACGATTATTCTGGTGGAAACATTCAATCCATTATGTGTTTCTGCAAGTATTATCCTTTACCGAACCCTGGTTGTTCTGATAGAGTGTTATCCTAAACTACATAGTGATATGATACCTTGTTTCTCCATGTTACAAAGTGAATCACTTTGTTGTTGTGTCTCCCTATGGTTTGCTGTGATGTGCACCCTGGTTTGGGTCTGAACTATATGCAAGAATTAGGAGTGGAAGAGATGCCGAATGGGATTGATAAACCTAGTGTAGAGAGGAAAATCACCAAAAAAATAAGATTAGTTGGTGAATCTTCTATGCACGCCCTAAAGAGAGCTGGAAGGGAAGGCATAGCCTGAGGGACTATGTATCATAGAAGGGGATGCTTCCTTGTGTTGGGTGGGTAGGTAACATGGATTCCAAGATAGATAGATCTTGTGCAGGTATCCCTAGCTCTTGAATGAGCCACTAGATTATCCATTCTTCCTTTCCACTACCTTAGCATCCCATGAAATCCAAACGTAGATTGGCTTGGCTGACAGCTAGTGAAACCCAATTGTTTAATGGTTTGGCTTGGCAACCTGTGAAACCCAATTGTTTATTGGCTTGGCTTGGCAGCCTGTGAAACCCAATCGAATATTGGATTAGCTATGTCTTGTTGTGCTTTTGGCGATGTGTGACCCTTGGTTGGATAGCTTGATAAACCCAACTAGATGGCTTGGATGGATAGCCTGTGAGACCTAGCAGTGAGATGTCTTGGCTGAGTAGCCTATGAAACCCATCTATTAGTTTGCTTAATTGTTCCTTAATGTGAATGTTGACTTGACTGTGTACAGTATGTGAAACCCAACTGTTAGATGGCTTGGCTGAATAGCCTGTAAAACCCAGCAATGAGATGGATTGGCTGAGTAGCCTATGAAACCCATTTGTTAGTTATATTATTGCCTGCATCCTGATAAACCCAACTGTGTGTTGGATTGGATGGAAAATCTGTGAAACTCAACTGTGTGTTGGATTGTCTGGATAGTCTTTGAAACCCAACTGCGTGTTATGATCTGGCTATGTGTGAGTCTATTGTTCCCTAGTTCCTTGTGGAAGGCATCCCCAGCTCGGGGGTGGAAGTTGTGTTGAGAGATTAATGAACACATGGCCTATGGTTGGGTTGAATGTTGCAACGACATACTTAATTGTGGGGCAGCTTCATCTTCAAGATAAGTATTCTGTGTTATTCTTATTTATGCAATGTATTTGCTTATGAATGAATTGAAATGATGAATGCTTGGTAATGATTTCAATAGAGTTTAATCTTGTTGAATATTCTTGCATTTGCATCTGTATATGCGTTGTATGTTTCAATGAATTTTTCTTATGATCATGGAGGCTAGAAGCCTGGTTACAGAGTCAGAAGACATCAGAATTAAGATTTTTCACACCTCGAAATCCTTCGGTGGAAGGTAGAAGGTAGAAGAGAGAAGTGAAAACAAGGTAGAATGATGGTTTTCCACACTCTGGAATCTGCTTTCAAAAGGTGGAAGGAGGAAGAAGAAAAAGAGTCGAGGATTCTAAGGCAAAAGTGTATCTTCCGCACCCTAAATTCCACTACGAAAGGCAAAAGGTGGGAGGCAAAAAATGGGGAAAAGGTTAAGGTTGAAAGTTGGTTTTTCGACTTTCGAGGTCCGCAGCAGAAGGTGAAAAGGCGGAAGTCAGAAGGCGAAAGTTTTTAAATGATTTCGTCGAAAATTGTTTTTTCAATCTCAGAGGTCCATAGCAGAAGGCGAAAAGGTGGAAGTCAAAAGGAGGAAAGTCAAAAGACAAAGTGTTTGTTTCGTAGCTTTTTTTGATTTACGAGGTATGTAGCGAAAGGTGGAAAGTGGACAAGTCTAGGTATCGATATGTTGAGTTTTCGATTCCCGAGTTTCACCGCGGAAGGTAGAAGGGCAAAAGGTGGAAGGTGGAAGGCAGAAAGTATTTAAATGAATTTGCCGCACATTATGTTTTCGGTTCCTGGATTCCACAGTGGAAGGAAGAAAGGGGAATGTGGAGGGAGGAGTGCAGAAAGGACAAGTTCAGTGCGGAAGAGGTTTTTCTGGTCACAAAATGGATTTGTCAAGGGAAGAACGACTATTACAGTGGTTTTTAAGCCTAAGAATGAATGTTAAAAGATGTTACATGACCCATGACTATGTTAAAGAGAAATACGTAATAAGTTTTAAATATTCTGCATATCAGTCAGGTGTTTGGGCACCGAGTTCATGATATTGTGGGATATCAAAGTAGCGGGTACACTACATTGTGGTATTAGTGCGAGCAGTTGAAGTCGTGTTTCTCCTCCAGTGCGGGAGGGGATGTGACATTGTGGTATCAGAGATATTGGTTACAACATTGGGCCTAAATGGGCCAAGTGAATATTTTTAGAACTATTGGTTGAAACATTTCAACTAACCAGTGTGTTTAAATTCTTATAATGTTATGCAACTAACAAACATTTTATTAGCACATTTTTGCAGAGTCATAGCGCAGTTTGGAAAAGTTGGTTTTTGCCTTGGCCATGAGAACCTACAGCATGAATGATGCACAAGATCCCTATGATCACGAGGCATATGCTATGGGGGAAAACAATAGAGTTGGAAATGTTGAAACAAATTCTAATGGAAGGAGATATCAAGAGACTCCCCCAGATTTTGTAGCTGCCATGAGAATCCTAAGGGTGGAGATGCAGAGTTATAGAGAAGACAATGAAAGAATGATTAAAGCTCAGGAAGAGCAGAATCAACTGAATGCATCCATGATGCAAAGTTTGACAGACATTAAAAGGAAGATGAACTTTGGGCATTGACAAATAAATCCAAAAGGAAGCAAGAGCATGCCCGAAGAAGAAAAATGTCTTCTATTGGATCATCTTGCTTTGAGAGATCCACTGGGTGTTCAATCTCTTCATCCCATAGGGATAAGAGGAAGAGGAATTACCAGAACATTTTACATGATGAATTTAAGAAGGAAAGGCCTCCTACCTTTAATGGTGAGGTACAAAATGGTCAAGAAGCCGAAGCTTGGATTCTTGGTATGAAGAAGTATTTCCAAGTCCAAGGCTACTCTAGAAATATGAAGGCAAGGGTAGCCATCTTCAATCTGAATGGAAGAGAATCTATATGGTGGGAGCACCTCAGGCAAGTGAAGAAGATCAATGACAAAAAGATCACGTGGAAACATTTCAAGAAATATTTCAAGTAGAAATGCCTCTCTGACAGGTACTATGATGAAAAGATTAAAGAGTTCCATGAGCTGAGGTTGGGACAGCTAACTATGGAAGAATATGCAAACAAATTCTTGGAGCTGCTAAGGTATGTTAGGTACATAATAGATGATAAAGTGAAAATTCAACATTTTCTGAGTGGGTTACCTCAGTCATACAAAGACAGAATTGAATTTGATAAACCTAGAACTCTAGAAGAAGCTATTAGGAAGGCTAAGTATTGCTATGATAATAAAAAAAAGAAAACATGATATCCATAAGGCCTAGAAGGACAAAAAGAAGGAAAATTTTGACCAAAGGAAGAATGGTTTCAAGCCTTGTCACTTCCGAAATCAGCAAAGGCAACTATCACAAGCTGTGACTAAGCCAACCAGATTGATGGGAGACAGGCCAAGAGATCCAAAAGAGATCAAATAATCACTCCAATGTTGGAGATGTAGAGAAAACCATATGCGTAGGAACTGTCTGCTTGAGAATGGGTATGTAAGGCAAGCTCACAACATCCAAGGAGCTAAAACGGAGGGTCAAGTAGCAAGAACTGTCCCTGGAATTTATGTAGCCCTAGAGTACCGTTAGGAAGATTATTAATCAATTGTGGATGAAGTTGAAGGTAAGATTGCTCAGCAATTTGTTTCTATTTTGATTGACCTTGGATCTACTCACAGTTATATCACTCTAAGAATTGTTGATATTTGTGCTTTTAAAAAGTTAAATCATAACAAGCCATGGTTATTTCAACTAGGCACTAGAACCAAGAGAAAGGTTAGTGAAGTGGTAGATAAATGTCCATTAGTCATGGATGGGTTAGTCACCTATGTAAACTTGAATTTTCTACCACTTGGTTCCTATGATATTCTCATTGGAATGCACTGGTTAGAAGTGCACTGAGTTAAGCTTGACTGTTATAACAAGACCTTTGAATGCATGGATGAAGAAGTAAATACAAGGGATGGTAAGAGGAATTCCAAAGGTGATTTATGTTAGGCAGGTTTCAACAATGCAACTAAAGAAGTTCTATAGGAAAGGTTGCAGATTGTATGCAATCCATGTTTTTGAGGGAGCAAAGAATGAAACTCCTAGGTTGGAGGACATTCATGTATTGCAAGAATTCAAGGATGTTTTCCTGATGAAATTTCAGGCTTCCTCCAAAGAGAGACATTGATTTTACAATTGAACTTGTTCTTGTAGCAGCACCAGTTTCCAAGACACCCTAAAGGATGAGCACCCCAGAATTGATAGAGCTGAAGATGCAGCTGCAAGATTTGTTGGAAAAGAAGTATATCAGGCAAGCTGTGTCCCCTTAGGGAGCACCATTTTTGTTATGGTGAAAAGGAAATATGGTACACTCAGGTTGTGTATTGATTACAAACAGTTGAACAAAGTCACTGTGAAGAATAAATACCCTTTACCTCGAATTGATGACATGTTTGATCAAATGAGACAAGCAAAGATGTTTTCTAGGATTGACTTGAGTTCTGGTTACCATTAGGTAAGAATCAAGGATGAATATATTCATTATAGAACCTTCAGAACAAGTTATGGACATTATGAGTTTGTAGTGGTACCATTTGGTCTCATAAATGCGCCAGCTACATTTATGTGTCTCATAGATAGTGTTTTCAGCAGGTATCTAAACAAGTTTGTTCTTATTTTCCTAGATCACATTCTTATTTATTCTAAGATTGAGGAAGAACATGAAGAATATTTCAGACTGACATTGAAATTGCTAAGGGAGCATAAGCCGTATGCAAAGTTGAGAAAATGTGACTTTTATAAAGATAAAATTCATTATTTCAATCACAATATCTCATATGAGGGCATATCTATGGACCATGAAAAGATTGAAGCCATTATGAATTGGCCAACCCTAAGAAATGTGACAGATGTGATATCTTTTATGGGATTTGCTGGATATTACAAGAGGTTCATTGAAGGATTCTCCAAGGTTTCACATTCAAACACTTCTTTGCAAAAGAAGGGGATAAAGTTTGAATGGACACTAATATGTGAGGATAGATTCCAGTAGTTGAAGAATATTCTTACAAGTGCACCAATTATGAAAATTGCAAACCTAGAAAGAGAATTTGTGGTGTGTACTGATGCATGTAATCAAGGAATTCGAGGAGTTCTTATGCAAGACAATCACATGGTATGTTATGAGTCCAAAAAGATGAATGATCATGAGAAGAACTATGATACTCATGATTTAGAACTTGCAGCCATAGTACATGCTCTCAAGATGTGGAGGCATTACTTAATGGGAAACAAAATTGAGCTAAGGACAGACCATTATGCTCTGAAGTACTTGTTTGGTCAACCAAATCTAAATTCTAGGCAAGCTAAATGTTTGGAGTTTTTGTGTGAGTTTGATTTTGACATCAAACACATAAAAGGAAAAGAGAATAAAGTGGTTGATGCACTCGACAGGAAGGTGCATGAAATGCATGTGGCAACTCTTAGTACTTTCCAATCAGATTTGAGAAAATAGATTATTGGTCATAATGCTGAGGATGAAATGTATGTGCAGATAAAGGACAAGTTGCAAAAACAAAGCCTTGCAAAGAAGTATGAGGGATATTAATTGGAAGAAGATGAAATTATTACCTATAAGAACATAATTTATATTCCAAATGTGGAATACTTGAGGAGAATTGTTATGGATGAAATCCATCAAGCTCCATACTCAAGTCACCTAGGATATCAGAAGACAATTGCTATAGCCATAAAGCAGTATTTTTGGCTAGGAATTAAAATGGACATTGTTGAGTATGTTTATAAGTGCATGAAATGTCAGTAGGTGAAGGCTGAGCATCAACACCCAACAGGTTTATTGCATCCTTTGTCAGTTCCAGAATGGAAATGGGAAATTATTTCCATGGATTTCATTACAGAATTTCCAATGACTTGGAGACAACATGATTCCATCATGGTTGTGGTGGACAAGTTGACAAAGGCATCATGTTTTAGACCAATTAAGTCCACGTATAAGGCTAATTCGGTTGGAAAAATATTCATGAAGGATATTTTCAAATTGCATGGATTTCCTAAGGCAATAATCTCTGACATGGATACCAAGTTCACTTCCAAGTTTTGGAAGAGTATGTTTGCATATTTGGGTACAAAGTTGAACTTCATCATTGCCTACCATCCTCAAACTGATGGACAGACAGAGAGAGTGAATTGGGTGCTTGAAGACATGCTTCGCATGTATGTGATGGGAAAACCATCCAAGTGGGAAGATTATTTACACTTGGTAGAGTTTTCCTATAATAATGGCCAGCAAGCATCATTGGGAATGAGTCCATATGAGGCCTTGTATGGAAGAAGGTGTAGGAAACTAGTAACTTACGATAATACAGTGAATAGGTTTGTGCTTGGTCCAAAATTGCTCAAGGAAATGGTGCGAGAGGTTGCAAAGATCAGGAAGAACTTGAAAGAAACCCAATATAGACAGAAAATCTATGTAGACAAGCATAGAGTGCATAGAGAGTTCAGTGTTGGCAATCATGTTTACCTTAGAGTGAGGGAAAGGAAGAGTTCCTTGAAGCTTGGAAGTTGTACTTCCAAGCTGTCGCCTTGATATTGTGGGCCTTTTGAAGTGCTTGAAAGAATAGGGCAAGTTGCATATAGACTTGCATTTCCTGCTAGCACTAGAGCTCATAATGTTTTCCATGTTTCTTTTCTTAATAAATATGTACATGATCCAAACCATCTGATAAATTGGGATGTGATTTAGGTGGAACCCGAGGGGGAGTTCCAAGACGAGCCATTGCGCATCCTCAATAAGAAGGTCACAGTGCTCCGCAATCAAGCCTTGGACAGGTAAAGGTGTAGTGGAAGAACTACGGTCCAGATGAGGCCACGTGGGAGTTGGAGGATACCATGCAATTAGCACATCCAATTTTGTTCAAATTTGTAAAGCGTCGAAGATAATGCTAATGAAGGGGAGGGGAATGTAACATCCTAATTTTGACCCCATGGTATTGAAATTGTACATGATGTATATATTGTATTAAAATCATGGAGAGGAGCTCAAGGCCAAGGCCCTGCCATTGATTTGGTGTTTTGTGTATAGGTGAACAAGTTTGATACCTATGATTATAGTGCTAAGTATGGAACATTATATTTTGAAGTCATCATGTAAATATACAATTTAATAAAATACCACAGCTAGCTATGCTTTGCAATGTAAGAGATGGGGGCATGATTTCACAACGAATAGGGAGGGGAGTTAGTCAAAATACTTAGCCATAGGGTGAGACCAAATATCAATGGGGGAACTCATAAACATACATTTTTTTCCTCTGCACTCAATCATTCAATTCTTCCAAAAGATCGGTTGAGGCAGTTAATTCCTTGGGCAGAGCAAGGCATGGAAGTCAGTTTCATGACTGAGCTTTCTTGTAGCTTGTAGTTTGGGAAGCCACATTCTTTCTTATGAAGCAAGCAACTGTGGGGATGTGTGCCACTCCATATTTCCCTCAATCACAAGAAGGGTTTGTTGTTATTCTAAGTTGTGGTTGATTATTCTTCCCTACCCCGTAGTCGCGATTGTTCTGGTGGAGACATTCGATCCATTATGCATTTCTGCAAGTATTTTCCTTTGTCAAACCCTGGTTGTTGTGTTACAGTGTTATCTTGAACTACATAGTGGCATGAGACCTTGTTTCTCTGTGTTACAAAGTGAATCCCTATGTTACTGTGTCTCCCTATGGTTTGTTGTGATGTGCACCCTCATTTCGGTACGAACTGTATGCAATACTTAGGAGTGTAAGAGATGCCAAATGGGATTGATAAAACTAGTGCAGGGAATAAAGTAACCAAAAATAGAAGAGTGGCTGGTGAATATTTTATGCACACCTTGAATAAAACTAGAAGGGAAGGCATAACCCGAGGGACTATTTAGCAGAGAAGGGGATGCTTCCTTGTGTTGGGTGTGTAGGTATCGTGGATTCTAGGATAGATAGATCTTGTGGAGGTGTCCCTAGCTCTTGAATGAGCCACTGGCTTAGCCATTCTTCTTTTCCACTACCTTAGTATCTTGTGAAACCAAAACATGGATTGGCTTGGTTGACAACCTGTGAAAACAAATTGTATATTGGTTTGGATGGGCATCCTGTGAAACCCAATTGGATATTGGCTTGGTTGTTTCTTGTTGTGCTTTTGTCCATGTGTGACCCTTGGCTGGACAACCTGATAAACCCAACTAGATGACTTGGATGAATAACCTATGAAACCCAGCAGTGAGATGGCTTGGCTAAGCATCATATGAAACCCATCTGTTAGTTGGCTTGGCTTGTCCTTAATGTGAATGTTAGCTTGATTGTGTATAGTTTGTGAAACCCAACCATTAGATGGCTTGGATGAATAGACTATCAAACCTAGCGGTGAGATGGCTTGGCTGAGTAGCCTATGAAACCCATCTATTAGTTGTCTTATTGCTTGCAACATGATAAATTCAACTGTGTGTTGGCTTGGCTAGACAATTTGTGAAACCAAACTGTGTGCTGGCTTGACTGTGTGTGATATGATCTAGTTGTGTGTTAGTCTGTTGTTCTCTAGGTCCTTATGTAAGTCATGCCCAACTCGGGGGGTGGCAATTGTGTTGAGAGATTAATGAACACAACTGGCCTATGGTTGGGTTGAACGTTGCAATGACATAGCTAGTTGTGGGACAAATTTATCTTCAAGATAAGTATTCTTTGTTATTATTATTTATGCAATATATTTACTTATGAATGAATTGAAATGATGAATGCTTGGTAAT
Source organism: Pseudotsuga menziesii (assembly GCA_001517045.1). Lineage (NCBI taxonomy): Eukaryota > Viridiplantae > Streptophyta > Pinopsida > Pinales > Pinaceae > Pseudotsuga > Pseudotsuga menziesii. The sequence goes on along the minus strand of LPNX010710380.1, from coordinate 187,099 downwards.
GATTTCAGTAGAGTTTAATGCTGTTAAATGTTCCTGCATTTGCATCTATGTATGCCTTGTTTGTTTCAATGATGGAAATAAGGTAGAATGATGATTTTCCGCACTTCGGAATCCGTCTGCGTAAGGTGAAAGGAAAAAGAAGAAAAAGAGACGGAGATTCTAAGGCAAAAGTGTATTTTTCGCACCCCAAAATCTGCTTGTGGAAGGCAGAAGGAGGGAGGCAAAAAATGGGAAAAAGGTTAAGGTCGAAAGATGGTTTTTTTTATTTCCAAGGTCCGCAGCAGAAGGTGGAAGTCAGAAGGAAGGAAGTCATTAAATGATTTGTCAAAAGTTTTTTTTTCTGATTTTTGAGGTCCACAGTGGAAGGAGGAAAGGCGAAAGTTGAAAGGTGGAAATTTTAAAGACAAAGTGTTTGTTTCATGGTTTTTTTCGATTTTCGAGGTCCACAGTAGAAGGCAGAAAGGTGGAAGTTGAAAGGATAAAAATGGACTAGTCAAGGTATTGATATGTTGAGTTTCTGGTTCCTGAGTTCTGTAGCAAAAGGAGGAAGGTGAAAAGTATTAAAATGAATCTGTCACACATTATGTTTCCCGTTCCTGATTTCTGCAACGGAAGGAGGAAAGGGGAATGCGGAGGATAGAGTGCGGAAAGGACAGGTTTAGTGTAGAAAAGGTTTTTTAGGTCACATAACGGATCTGTCAAGGGAGAAATGACTATTACAATGGTTTTTAATTCTAAGAATTAATGTTAAAATATGTTACATGACCCATGACTGTGTTAAAGAGAAATAAGTAATAAGTTTTAAATTATCCCTCATATGAGTCAAGTGTATGGGCACTAGGTTCATGATATCGTGGGATATCAGAGTAATGGGTACACTATAATGTGGTATCAGAGTGAGTAGTTGAAGTTGTGTTCCTTCTCCAGGGCAGGAGGGGGTGTGACATTTTACTTGGCACTTATTCCATAGTCTATTTTATAGTCCATCTGTAATGTAATTTTTAATTTCCTTTGGTTTGGATCCTCGTTGGACATGTGCTATCATCTGGTCGCTTGGGAATGTCTATCCAAACCCAAGGGGATGGGTGTTTGGGACATCAAGTACTTAAATCTCTTTAATTTCGCTCTAGTTCTAAGAAGATATTGGTGGACTATATCGAGTAAGGGACTCTGGTAGTTGGTACTTCATGTAAAATATCAAAAGGGAAGATCCTTTCCACATTGGTATAGAAAACCTCCTAGACCTTGGAGGGATACTTCTCACATTTGGAGGCGATTCATAAATCTTTTTCCTTGGATCAAATCACATTTTTCCTGGCAGTTTGGTCGTGGTAACAACATACACATTGGAAAGGATACCATTGTGGGTTGCAATAGATGGTACGAGCCTAGTCTTAAACTTCTTTCACATTTGGTGGATCAATGTTACTCAACACTTGATAATATTCATCATCCTGGAGGAGATTATTTTCTTAGTTCCACTTGGTTTCAGTTGCAAGAACTTGGAATGGCTATAAATTATGGTTTGGAATGGGAAAATGATACCCTCTATTTAGATTGTGTAGGGATCAGATTACACCCTAGGGAATACACCTTGGTTTGGAATTGATAGCACTCAGAGGGGATTCTTACTGCAAAACTTGCATATGAACTCTTGGCTAATACCTAGTGTGTAGACACTACATCCTGGTGCACTACACATATCTGGTACTAGAAATCCCCCCTGAAGCTCATATGTTTTGCTTGGATAATACTAGAAAACAAGATTCTTACCTGGGAGAATCTCCAAAAGAGAGGTTGGTATGGACTTGGGATATGTGTACTCTGCTCCAAATCTTATGAAATTGTTGCTAATATTTTTACCAGCTGTACCTTCAATAAAGAGGTTTGGAACAAGACCTTACAATTACTTCAAATAGATGACACCTGGGGTTCAAGATCAATTATTGTTTGTTTCCATGCCTGGCATCAAAGAATGGAATCTTATGAATTCCTACCAATTTTCATCTCGTGGCACATCTTGATTATGAGGAACATAATGATATTCAATGAAAAACCACCAGATATACATTTATGCACTATACTAGTGATCAGTAACTTTAAAGAATATCAATTGGACTAGTCCAACAAAAAACCTCGCATTCTATTTCACCCACAACTACTGACTGGTATGGCCATAGGATTTTTTGATGAGGTTGCACAAAGAGGCGTTGGTGGTTGTGGGGCCTTATTGCAAATCAACTGCAATCATTATTTTCATTTGTGGCTAGGCTTTAGTGCTTCCACTAACACAAAATATGAGTTACTCGTTGTGATGGACCTCTTGCAAGAAACAACAAGAATGCACAATATAAAAGAAATAATGGATCACAGAAGAGATTTTATTAATCGTAGGCCACTTCGAGGGGGAAAATTCCGTTTAGTAAGATCAATAGAAAATAACTCTCTGATGCCTTCATTATCCTCAACACACACTTATATACTAAGTCTAATCTAAACAACGATTACTCCCCTTGAATGTGGGATAATGCAACATATTAACTGGATGACTTAACAACTATTACTTACTCCCCATGAATGTGGGATAATACAACATACTAATGGGATGACTTACAAAGCATAGGCGTCTAACAAAATATACTAAAACAATAAAGAGGAGGGTTGACATGGGTTCTTAACATCCCCTCCCTCTTAGAAAATATTTGTCCTCAAAGCTTTAGATGTGGAAATTGCTGCTAAATCTGAAGGAGCGATTCCCATGTAGCATCCTCTGGTTGCATGTTGTGCCACTAAATTAAGACCTTTATGTAGCATAAGGAAGAGTCATTGGAATATCCTTTCTGAACATATTGTAACCAATTTAGAATAGGCATAGACTTAACTGAAAGAGAAGCATGGTCATCAAATGTGTGGGAAAGAGCATCTACCACAAGTTTGTCCTTACCCTTCTTGTAAGTGATCTCATAGCCATAACCCATGAGTCTGCTAACCCATTTTTTTTGTGTTGGGGATGAGACCCATTGTTCCAAGAAATATTTCAGACTTTTGTGATCAGTCTTGATGCAGAAATGATTCCCTAAGAGGTATGGATGCCACTTCTGTAATACATGCAAAATAGCCATGATTTTCTTCTCATATGTAGAGGTGGCTAAATTCTTACCTTAAAGGGATTTGCTGGTGAAAAAAATGGGATGTTCATCTTGGAGGAGGATAGCACCAAGTCCATTGCCACAAGCATCACTCTCAATAGTGAAGGGCTTGAAAAAATCAGGCATAGCTAGAACAAGTGTGATAAATATAGCTTGCTTTAGTTTCTCAAATGCACACTCAGCAACAGGTGTCCATGCAAAAGCATCTTTTTTCATTAGAGCTGTTAATTGACCTACAATATTCCTATAATCCTTGACAAACTTGAGGTAGTAACCAGTCAATCCCAAAAACCCGTGAAGGCTCTTCAGGGTCTAAGGATGATGCGGCTAATTTTTCACGACATCTGTTTTGGTAGGATCGATGCAAACCCTTTTTGCTAAAACAATATGCCTGAGATACCCTACTTCCTTCTTCCCAAAAACAAATTTGTACTGTTTGGAACAGAGATGGTGATCACAGAAAAGTTGCAGTACAAGATCTAGATGTTGGAGATGCTCATCCCAAGTTTTACTATAGATGAGGATATCATCAAAAAAGACCAAAATGAAGTTTCGCAAGTAGGTCCAGAATATTTTATTCATCAATGCCTGGAACATGGAAGGAGCATTTGTGAGGCAAAATGGCATGACCAAAAATTCATAGTGGCTATCGTGTGTGCAGAAAGCTATTTTAGGGATATCATCCTCATGAACCCAAATTTGGTGATGCCCAGAACGAAGATCCAACTTGGAGAAAAAATGAGCACCATGGAGCTCATCCATAAGTTCATCAACAACATGAATCAGAAACTTATCCTTAATTGTGATGTGATTAAGTGCTCTAAATTTGATGCAGAGGCACCATGACGCATCTTTTTCTCAGAGAAGAAGAACTGGTGAAGAGAAGAAATTGGTGCTAGGGAGAATAACACCCTGCTTCAGTAAGTCGTGAACAAGTATCTCAATATTTGTCTTGTGGTGAAATGGGAAGTGATAGGGCCTGATGTTGGGAGGGACACTTCTAGGAAGGAGCAGAATACGATGTTCCTTTGGTATGGAAGGTGGAAATCCCACTAGCTTAGCAAACACACATGCATACCGATCCAAAATTTGTTGTCGGTCCAATGGAGTAGTTGAGACTGTTGAAGTTTGCATCTGAATGAAATGGAGCTAAATGATGACACCATGTGAACTCTTCGTAAGAATATTTTCCATGCGATGCAAACTAATGATGCCAAGAGACCCTAGTTGTAAGCCCCACAATGTGTGTTTTTTACCATTGATTGAAAAATGAATCCAAAGTTCAGCAAAATCTCATAAAATAGGTCCAAGTGTGTGTAACCATTGAGTGCCAAAAACCACATCACATCCGCCTAAGGGAGAGGAAAACATGTCAGAGTGCAAGTTATAATACCCCATAGAGATTTCCACATTACGACACTTCCTTTTATAAGGTAAGGTGCCCCCTTTGGAAATCGTGACTTCAAAGCTAGAGCAAGGATGGACAAAAAAATCAGTTTGTTTGGCGATCCTAAATTCAAAGAAGTTATGAGTGCTACTAGAATCAATAAGTATTGTAAGAGGGAGTTTTTGAAAAAAACTCTGACCCGCATGGTTTGTGGGGTGGTGACTCCAACTAATGCATGGAGATATATCTTTGGCTAGTCATCTTGAGCAGGCAGGTCAACAGGCTGTTGTTTAATGTCACCCTCGGCATCAACTAGATCCTAAGCATCATATAAAATTTCATGGGCAAGCAGAGAATCCACATCTAAGAGATAGATATTTTACTCAGCATATCGATGTCTATGGGTGAATTTCTCATCGCAATTATAACAAAGCCATTTTTCCCAACATTCCTACATCACCGCTTCAGACAAATGCTTGATAGGAGTAGTTCTAGGAGCTGGCATAATTTGGGGTCTTTGGGAAACCATAGTTCTGAATGGAACAAGAGTGGATTTGGAGTGTTATTGAGCCCTGATCTTGTTCTCTGCTAGCTTAGCCAACCCTAGGTCTTCCATCATTGTGTTGGGACAGAACATTTTAACCTCATATCAGATTGCATCCTTTAGACCACTGACAAAACAACTTAGGTAGAATGCATCAGGAAATCCTTTGGTGTGATTGGCCAGTTTCTCAAATTCTGTCTGATACTCCCTCATAGTTCTAGTTTGGAGAAGTTTGGTGAGTGCACCTGTGAAGTCATCAAAAGCACTAGGGCCAAATCATTGCAAAAGGAGTTGAAAAAAATATATCTAATTTAGCTATGCATGAGCCTTAATGTACCAACGGAACCATTGAAGGGATTCAAGTTCCAAATGAAAGGATGCAAGTGGGGATTTATTGAAATCAAAAGTGTTATGGAGACTAAAATATTGTTCTTTCCTATAAATCCATATAGATGTGTTGTGAAATAGGGCAGACCCGGGTTTAAACCTTTTGCTTCGCACCAACAAAAGACCCACAGTATTGGCCCTTTCGGCAACAACCTGCGCGCAGGTTGCAGTCTCACCCGAAACAGCTATGGGGTGCCGCAGAATCAGGTTTCTGCAGGCAGAAGAGGGGAATTACTGTACCTTAAGCCTTTATTAACTTACAATTAATCAACACAGTCCTTAAACATTCACATATAAATATCATCGCAGTTAGATAACAACAGTGACTTGCTTAACCGTTACTGGGAATTCATAGCGAAGCTTATTAACAGTAGTGATCTTGATTATCAGATATATCTAGTTATTAATGCATAAAAGATAAACAGAAACATAAATAGCACAAGAACCACAACACCAGATATAATGTGTTTCACCCCCAGTGTAGGGGCTACGTCCACAGAACTGTGTTTTATTCAACTTGCTACAAAATCACAGTTCTGATCTATGCACTCGCTACAAATCCCTTCAGTCCTTAAAAGCCGCGCACACAACAGCAAGCCTCTGCGCACACAGCTGCAGATCTTCTTAACCCCTTACAAATACCCTCTGCGCACACAGCTGCAGAGGTCGTCCACGCACACAACTGGGACTTAACCTTTCTTTACAAAACAACCTTAGCTTCGCCTTAATTCTCTTTACATCCAAAAACCTAACCTTTCTTCATTACACAAGTGCCTATTTATACAGCGCACTATTTACAAAAACATGGATACAAACCATGGGCACCCCGAACCCTAAACCCTGGACTTAAACCATGGGTTTATTACAATAGAAGACTTTGACTCAACCCCGACAACCCTAAGACTATTTTGAGTCCAAACTCGCGGAGTTATCCATCCTAAGGACCGTTAGGGTGCGCGCCCCAACAGGCCCCTAAGACTCACCAGTGGCCCGTCCCGGGGCACTCTTCTGTTTCTTTGGTAGTAAAATTCTGTTGATGAAGCATAGTGCGCTGCTTGCTGCTGTCGGCTGCTTGCTTCTTTCCTTTGCAAAATTTTTGTGGATGAGGCCTTCACGATCCATCTTCAACCCAATCCTCTGACCTGGTTTCCGACCTTTCACCATCCACAACTTGGGGTCCCCTGGGATTGCATGTCACACTGCATGAGACACACAGTTGCCATGGTTCTATTCGACTGGGGGGATTCATGACGGGACTCCCCAGATTATTTTTGGAAGGCCTTGTGCCTTTCATCGCTCTACGTTAGAGCAGAATCCAGCCCGCCTTCGCCTGATTTAGAACAAACTCCAGCCTGCCTTTGTACTTAAGTCGAATACAACTGTACTGGTGGATTACTGAGAATGTTTTGCAGACCCCTTTCTCTGAACTCTCATACTAACTCCTGAACTGCACAATTGTTTGACATGGCTCTAGCCGAGCAGACTCCAAGAAGTACTTTAGCGAATAACTCATGGACCAATGTAGCTTTCTTATAGAATCCTGTTATAGAATCTGTCATCATGGTGTAATCATATCGGCAAATGCCGGAAATCTCGTCACAAATAGCCCCATATTTTCCCAAAATCTCATTATTACGGGTATTAAGAGCAGCGCCGCCAAATCCATTTTGTCCCGTCCGTCACATTTGAGGCTGCGACATACCTTGGATCTTCGACATAACATCTACCTCTAACTTCAACATAGCATGAACCTGTGACCCCTGATCACCCTTTGGTCTCTACTGGACACGTACTTCCTCCTGCAGACTAGCTGGACTGCTACACCCCGCAATGCTAAGAACAACTTCTTTTATAGTCTAACACCCTATTTCAACTGTTCTTGTTACTTAGACTTTTCTTTCCAGTAGCTACCTATGAGTCGGAGGTCCTGGTCTGTCCCTGTACTTTTTTAGACGACTCCCATTTACCATGGAACGTAAAAGTTCTCCATTCAACTTAGCTAGCTGGACCGCGCCCCCATCAGTAACTTTCTGTACTATATATGGTCCCTTCCAATGTGTCTTGAACTTTCCTGGGAACTTCATGAATTTACTGTCATACAGAAGCACAAGATCACCCTGCTGGAACTGTTTCTTCTTGATATGTCGATCATGCCATGCTTTTTCTCGAGCTTTTTGGACCTGCTGCTGGAATCCTGCAATAAATCTATCCTCTTCGAGTTCTAATATATTCGTCAGTCTTCCTATCAGTACAGCTGGGTCATCCATCTCAGCGAAAACGGATATTCGAAGACTGGGAACAATGTACTCCATAGGCATGACTGCTTCTTGCCCATAGACCAACCGAAAAGGTGTATGGCCTGTCAACTTCTTGCAAGTAGTTCGATAAGCCCAAAGTACTGCTGGAATTCGAAGATCCCAATCATTTTTGTTGGCATTACATACCTTTGTCAAGGCATGCTCAAGGATTTTGTTAAAAGCTTTGACAGTCCCATTTGCTTATGGATGATATGCTATACTCTTCTGATGATAAACCTGAAATTCTTCAGTCAATACTTCAATAGTCCTGTTCAGGAAATGTGACCCTTGATCACTCATAAGAACTCTAGGACACCCAAATCTGGACAAGATGTTGTCGAAAACGAAATTCGCAGTGGTAGCAGTGCTACAGGTCTTGACTGGTTGATCTTCGGCCCAACGGGTAAGATAATCAGTCGCTATAATGATGTATCTAGCTCCTGACTTTTTCGCAGGGGGGTTGATAGGGCAACAAAGTCAATAGCCCATTTGTCAAAGGCTTGTAATGTTACCTGTGGAACTAGGGGCATTTCATCTCTCCTTGATGGTTTACCTATCCTCTGACAAACGTCGCAGCTGTGGCAATGTTCTCTGGCATCCTTGTGGAGTGTGGGCCACCATAAGCCGGCTGTCAAAATCTTCTGTGCTGTAGCTTTTCCTACATAATGACCTCCTGCTGCACCCGAGTGTGCTTCAGCCAATATTAGAGGTTTTTCGTGCTCCAAAACACATCTGCGCAGTATCTCATCTAGTCCCATTTTATACAGCTGTCTTTCTATCAAGGTGAAGTCCGCTACTCTAACCACCAACTGCTTCTTCTGCTGTGTGGTCATCTCGGTGGGAGGAAAGCCTGTAGACAAATATTGAACAATATCCTGGAAATTTTCATCAACAATCTGGATAGCAAATAATTGGGCGTCGGAAAGACCTTCATCCAAGCTGGTAGGTTCTTCACCTGACTCGAGCCTCGACAAGTGGTCGAGTCCTAGGTTAAGTCTTCTAGGCTTAACAATGATCTCAAAATCATATTCTTGAAATAGAATCAACCATCTGCATATTCTTCCACCTAGCACAGGCTTGTTAACCAAGTACTTCAAAGCAGAATGGTCAGTAAACATCTTAAAATGAGATCCTAGCAGATAATGTCAAAACTTTTGTAATGCATATACCATAGAAAGATCTTCGCATTCTGTTGTAGTATATTTTTTCTCCGCTGTGGACAATTTTCTGCTTGCAAAAGAAATAGGGTGATCAATATTATCTGCACCTGACTGGGTCAGCACAGTCCCCAGAGCAATGGAGGATGCATCGACATGCACATGAAACTCCTTATTCCAGTCAGGGAATACTAGGATATGAGTAGTAACCATCTTTTCCTTCAAAATATCCAAGCTAGCTTGGCACTCAGGTGTCCACTCGAATTTGATATCTTTTTTCAACTGTTTCTCCATCAGAGCAGTGATCTGGGCGTAATCTTTGATGAATTTCCTGTAATATCCTGTGTGGCCCAGCGTAGTGCGAAACTATTTAATGGACTTTGGAGGTGGCAAGTTCACAATAATAGCTATCTTCGCAGGGTCCATCATCAATCCTTGCTTACATACAATATGGCCCAGCAAAATTCCAAACGGTGCACAAAATATGCATTTTTTCAGGTTCAAAGAGATCTGGTGCTGTCTGCACTTGTCTAACATCAATCTTAGACTATTTATATGGTCTTTTACAAGTCCAAAGATGGTCCAATCATCAAAATAAACTTCTAAGAATTTATGTATAAACTCCTTGAATGCAGAGATAACTACTCGTGAAAACATAGCAGGGGCATTCTTCAAACCAAAGGGCATCACAGTGTACTGAAAGGATCCCATTTCTGTAGCAAAGGTTGTCTTGTGTCGATCCTCTGGAGCAATTCTAATTTGATGGTACCTTGAAAATCCATATGTGAAAGAGTACACTTCTTGCCCCCCGACATTGTCTAACACTTCATCTGTAAAGGGGGTGGGGAATGGGTCATGCAGACAAGCATCATTCAGTTTTCTCAGATCCACACGGATACGGATTTCACCCTTAGTCTTCTTCTCTTGCACCACCATCGGACTGACCCACTCAGATTCTTCGACAGGTTCAATAATTCCTGCAGCGAGCATCTTATCCAGCTCTATCCGAACTTTTTCCTTGTATTTAGGGTTCAACCTATAAGGGCGTTGTTTTACTGGCTTTACATCAGGTTTTAAAGGAATCTTGATAACACCAATATCACCTAGTATCCCTTTCATCTCTGAGAACTTCATCGGAAATAGGTCCTGATATTCATGGAGAAGTTGGGTGACTTTGCTTACCATCTCTTCATCCCAATAGTCTCCAATGGTAGCATACTTGGGCTGCTCTTCTGATCCAATGTTGACTGTCTGCGTCTTCAGAGGCTGAGTCACTTCAGAAACTTCGAGTGCTGGTCTGCGGACATCGCAATAGCCTTCAGATTCAGAGATATCAATATTGCGTGGATCATCATCCTCGTCAATGGTGATGTTATAACATTTTACAGCATGAGCTTCTTGTGTTTTCCAATCAGGTTGGTATTCTGTGACTTCTTGACCATCAAATACCTTAGTATGGATTATCCTGATAGCTGCATCTAAAGCTGGACACACTTCATTAGTAGAAAAAGTACGAACAAAACTATCAACAAGACAATCCCAACTTACAGTATCCTGGCGAAGCTCAGCATCCGCGTACCAATTTTTTGCGGTGGGTACCAAGGTATGCACAAACCGATGTACCCATTCGTCCTGCCGTACATGGTTACATGCATCATAGCACTGTGCTAAATGTTCCTGGGGGCTACGCTTTCCATCAAACGTGCTTCACACCTCCTGGAGCTGATCCAAAAATTGCAGGCGGAGGAACCTCTGACATACTTCCCAGTTAGGGATGTACTTCTTATGGCAGGTCCACCATCTGGCTGCTGTAGCTCTGAATGCTGATGCCAGAGCCTCCATTTTCTGTGACTCAGGTATCTAGCTTGAGAATTGTACAATAAACTATTCGGGGTTTGTCGAACCATCAAAAACTGGTAGCGCATTTGGCTGCGCATCGAGCCACCTGAGGGACTTGGTAATCCGGGCACCTCTATGTCCATTGAACTCATACAGTCAGTTCTGCCAACTTTCTAAGTCGTCCTCAAAGTCCGTCATAACGGAGCTACCAGACTCCCAACCTTCGGCAGGGGGACCCTCATCATCTTCTTCCTTCACGGTGATATTATAGATATGCTCCAGGTCGTCCTGATCGGCGGCTCGTAGTGGTTCTGTATACCTTTCTCCTTGTGACGAGTCCAGGGGCACAATGACTCTTAATTCCTTCCCTTCGAAGGTCATCCGTCTCTCCTTAAAGTTAATGATTGCAGCATTTTCCATAGCCCATTCGATCCCTAACAAGGCAGGGTAAGGATTATTGTCATCAATGAGCTCGATAAATTTGAAGTCTGCTACAGCACAGACTCCATCAAGATCGACTGGGACATTAGAGAAACGTCCTAGGGGCATAATCTTCTGCTGGTTGGCTAACCTCAACTGTGTGGGGGACCAAGCAAGGGCAAGTTTCCCCATTTGCTCCCAAGTTTGCTTGGTTAGGATATTGACTTCTGACCCTAAATCTAGAATGACATCAATCATATCATATTCTCCTATCTGAGCATTCAATCTCATTTCTCTGCCAGTTCGTCGGACTCTATGAACAGTTTTGTCCCGACCATGGTTTTGTTGAGATTCGCAGGAAGCAATGACTTGCTGCAGCTCATTCAAATCATCCTGATTCCTTAAGAGCTTAAGACAACTCTACAAAAAGGAGGACAGTGTACTTACATTATCCAGCGAAGCTTCGTGGGACTGCGATGGCATTTGAGACGGGTGCGCAGGTGCGACTGATGCGCTAGGGCCAGCAAAATCTTTCTTGGCTTCCATAAATGTCTCTTTTTCCCACGCGACATCAAATGCTGGGATTTTATCAGGGGCCTTACGAACCCAACCCTCATCAGGCCGTTTAACCATCGTCTGCATGTGCGTCGTAGCTCCACTTCGGGTAACAAAATTGATGGCTGCGGTCGGACGTGGTTCGACGGAAATCAGCTGGACATTCTGGGGAGGGGTACTATTTCCTACCTGGATCTTGGCTATCAACTGGGGGCACTGCTCAATCACATGATCTACTGCACGGCAATACCGACATGTCGTAGTGGGGTTCCGACAATCCCTAGCGAAATGCCCAGCCTGGTTACAGTTGTAACACACCAACTGGCCTGTGCCGCGTTTGGCGAGGCCACCACGACTTCCAAAAGTTCCCCTTCCGGAGGCACCTCCTCGGTAACCATAGCCATCTTTACTCGGGCCATCATTGTGCACCCGGTAGGCGTCATAGGTGCGATACTCATCTTCATTATGCCCTTCAGACTTACAGAAGTTACAGTAAGGGTTCTGAAGTCCTTTTCCATACCTTTGCAGGAGGTAGCAGTCCTCAGGTCGATGCTGACCGTTTGTTCTGTAGAGTTCACAATACAGAACTTGCAGTGGGAATGGGTTTGGCACACCAGTATTCAAGTAATTTCTTGCCAAAGGGCACCGGTCTTTGTCATGACCTTCAGACCGACATTGTGTACACCAACCCTCTTCGCGGTCGGTTTGTCCTTTCTTCATATCGTGAAGCTCCAGAGCCATCGCAGCCAACTGCGCTTGGATTTGAACTATACCAGAATTATCTTCGACAGGGGTGGTCTCAAGCTACATTGCGACTTCCAGAGCTTCCTGCTGGTCAGCGATCTTTTGTTGCATGAGTGGAGTTCTTATATGTGGTAATAATGCTGCAATAAACCATTCCTTGTGCTGCGTAGGGCTAATGGTGAAACTGACTTGGTCTAATAGGACTTTGAACCTCTAGTCAAAGTCCCACACAGATTCGCCGCGCCGCTGCTGAATCTCTTTTAACTCAGTAATGCACTGTGACTCTGATTTGGGCTTCTTAAACTCCTTGATAATTGCTACCTTAATATCCGCTAAGGCAGGATTCTGAGTACTGGAGAATTTCATGAACCAGGTCAAAGCCTGGTCCCGGAAGGAAGTGATGAGCTGCGTGCATTTCACAGCTAGATCTGTAATCTTCTTAGCATTCCATACCACTTCACATAAAAACCAGAACTGCTCCGGATCCTCCGATCCAGTGCCTTTGAAAACTGGGAGCTTAATATCATCAGTCGGGTGGGCCATGGTGGATGGGGCCGAGGTGGGAGGTGGATAGGGAGTCGACGGTGGGGGATTTACTGGGGTAGACTGTCCTGCGACAGGGATACTCGGGCTAGAGTGACTTTCAGACTGCGACGGAATTCCAGGGATGACAGGGCTGCGCTGCGGGGTTACCGGGGGGTTTCCAACCGAAGTGTTCGCTTCAAGGTCTGACTCTTCGGGGTTGATAGGGGGAGGTGTGGTATCTTGGCCGAAGGAATGGGATCCTAAATCACACTTGTACCTCTTTCCACTTCACAGCAAACCAATTTTCTCGGCGAGGGAATCGTCACTTGCAAACATATGTTAGTACACAAAATCTAATAGTCTGATTCAAATAGCAAGATTCCTTTTTCGGCCAATAACATTTTAATTCTCAAACTCAATAAATTTAAAATCTTACCCCTTGGTCCTTGGAAGAACTGTCACTCCGCTTCGCTAAAGGAAGTGCTCGTGTCGATAGCGAACTCTGTGACAAAGGCCTCAAGGGTCCGCGTGGTCCAGAAATCAACAGCGCGAGATATCTCGTTGTTCACGCTTTTCACCAGATTAACTCTTACGGGGGTCCAAACAGGAAACCGTCCTTTGCGAAAGTTCATTCTTCTTTCGGCCAACCTGGATAACCACTGGTACAACTCTATGTGGACACTACCAAAGAAAATTTCATAAGCATCACAAAAAACATACCTTTGCAAAAAGTCTCTTGCGCTTCGACGTGGATTTTTGTTCTCTTGCTCAGCAAAGTTTAGATAATTCTTGTCAAGCCAATCACTGATTTCCTTCACAGAGGGCCTCCAGATCATAGCCCTTGAGGTACGACGTAAACCCCTCTTGCGCAGATATTGAGTTCTCCCGGCAACGGAACCACTTTGTTGGGAAATAGGGCAGACCCGGGTTTAAACCTTTTGCTTCGCACCAACAAAAGACCCACAGTGTTGGCCCTTTCGGCAACAACCTGCGCGTAGGTTGCAGTCTCACCTGAAACAGCTATGGGGTGCCGCAGAATCAGGTTTCTGCAGGCAGAAGAGGGGAATTATTGTACCTTAAGCCTTTATTAACTTACAATTAATCAACACAGTCCTTAAACATTCACATATAAATATCATCGCAGTTAGATAACAACAGTGACTTTCTTAACCCTTACTGGGAATTCACAGCGAAGCTTATTAACAGCAGTGATCTTGATTATCAGATATATCTAGTTATTAATGCATAAAAGATAAACAGAAACATAAACAGCACAAGAACCACAACACCAGATATAACGTGTTTCACCCCCAGTGTAGGGGCTACGTCCACAGAACTGTGTTTTATTCAACTTGCTACAAAATCACAGTTCTGATCTGCGCACTCAGCTGCAGATCCCTTCAGTCCTTAAAAGCCACGCACACAGCAGCAGGCCTCTGCGCACACAGCTGCAGATCTTCTTAACCCCTTACAAATACCCTCTGCGCACACAGCTGCGGAGGTCGTCCACGCACACAGCTGGGACTTAACCTTTCTTTACAAAACAACCTTAGCTTCGCCTGAATTCTCTTTACATCCAAAAACCTAACCTTTCTTCATTACACAAGTGCCTATTTATACAGCGCACTATTTACAAAAACATGGATTCAAACCATGGGCACCCCGAACCCTAAACCCTGGACTTAAACCATGGGTTTATTACAATAGAAGACTTTGACTCAACCCCGACACCCCTAAGACTATTTTGAGTCCAAACTCGCGGAGTTATCCATCCTAAGGACCGTTAGGGTGCACGCCCCAACAAGATGAATCATCACCATTGAAGTGAGGAAAATCCATCTTCGACTCGTAGAAGTTGTTAGAGGAAGAGAACCCAGTGCCTACAGAAGACTTGGGTTGTCATCAGTTGTTCATGGGTGAATGTTGAAGATGGAGGCCAAGGAATTTCTGATCTAGATCTTTGAGTTTGGACTTGATGGTGACAAGTTCTTCCTCCGTTTTTTTATTTGCTTTAATGTGGATGAGAACCATAAGCAGTTTTTTTTTGGAAATGGGTGGAAAAACAAAAAGGGAAAGGGTTTTAGAAAATAAAAATTTTCATTTGGGAAAAACTCAGGGGGGGGTAATTGGGGTTTTATGGGGTTTTGGACACTTTATTAGGGATAGGGAGTAGAAAATGTGAATTTCATAGGTGGGATGAAGGAATTGGAAAATCTGTCAGAGAAGGACAATGATGCAGAAATGGGAAACAAACACAGTTGAAAAATTTGAAGGAGATTGAGGGAGAATCGGAAAAGTTATGGAAAACACTAAAAATAGACAAATGTGGAATTTCAGGCTTCAGGAAGTGAAATTTGGGATAGGTTCCTCAAGGAAGGAATATGCAGAATGGCATTATGGGGGTTATAGTGAAGTTTCAAGGTAATGGAGCTAAATCAAAGAATATATGGCCCAAAATAGGTACAATATTTTTTTTAAAGAAATTATCTGTGGTCGAATGTGTTTCCTTCAGTCAGTGATCGAATGTATTTCCATAATAAACTTTTTCAAAATGCATATTTCCTATGTATACTCAGTAGTAGGCCTAGAATTGCAGATCTAGCATGCATGCCAAACAAAAATCTGATGATGTTCTTGGAATTTTTATGCCCTTCGATTTACTTCTTTATTGATGTATTTGTAACGTCGGAATGTATTCACTTGTATATTTCTTATTGTATTTCATTGTACCTCGACGGATATGTTTGTTCCTCCGATCGGGAGAGTCATTAATAAAATAAAGTAATGTAAAGTCATTGAGGTTAACCCTCTGTTGTAAGTCAGAGAAATAGACCCCACAATTGAGTTATATTAGGTTTATTAGACTCTCCTAGAGAAGTCGACCCTATAGAGTAATTGTCAAGTGGAAATCAAGTATAAATAGAGAGTGAGACTCTCTATTTGTTTGAAACATACTCTCACTCAACAATAGCGCATGAGTGAGAGAGGAGTAGCTCGCATAAGTGGGAAAGATAACAGTTGTCAGAGATCATCTTTATATCTTTGGGTTTTAATTTTTATGTTGATGCTCATTCTATCTTTGAGGAAGCTGCGGGGTTTTCTCCTTTATGGTTTCCCAGAGGAAAAATCTTAGATAATATCCTAGATCATCTTGATTAAATGATAAAAATACAACATGGTATCAGAGCTAACCTGAGAAGATGGCATTGTGTAGCTACAGAATATAGTGATTCTTACTTTTTTCGTTTCTCTCCACAGATCATCACTAAAAGGAGGCTAGGATAACTCTCCATTGAAGGGCACATCTTTCTATCAAAGCAGAATCCGATTTCGAGCATTTTTAGTCTTTGACCTATCACTACAGCGGGAAATTAAGGCCTTTCACAAAAGTGGAATTTTTGAGTGATTTCAGCATAGGATTGTTTTCCTCCTCAAAATAGAAATTTAGAGACCAAGATCGAATTTTTTGGTTGGGTAGAACTCTGAGAAAGTCAAACCCTAATTTGACCCTAGACCAAAAAATCAGCATTGCAAAAGATCAGCTCCAGATCCAGTTGAGGAATCTCAAATTGGAAAGATCTAAATCTTTTGTATTTACATTTTAGTTTCTCATTAAAGATGTCTCATCACACCAATCTTGATGAAAATCTTGAAGGAGATGATAAATTTTGAGCATGAAAGTATAGGATTTCACTTGCTCTTGGAGAAAATAAATTGGACACCATGATAAATAGAGAGGTTCTAGTACCAGAGGGAGATGCGGCTAAAGCCTTACACAAGAATAACTTGGTCAAGGCCAAGAGTAGTATTGTTGATTCTATCAAGGATCACCTTATACCACATGTGTCTTCCCTAAAGACACCTAAAGAGATGTTTGAATCCTTGACCAAGCTATTTGAAGGAAAGAATATAAATCGGAAGATGACTTTGAGAAATCAGTTAAAGAATGTAAAGATCCAGAATACATAGACCATATAGTCATACTTTACAAGGGTCTCTCAAATCAAAGAACAACTTGAAGCTATGGAAGAAGAAGTAGATAATCGAGAAATTGTGATGACCACCTTGAATGGTCTCCCTAGGTCATGGGACTCCTTTATTCAAGGGACTTGTGCTAGAAGAAAATTAATCTCTTTCAGTAGGTTGTGGGAGGAATGCTCACAATAAGAAGATTGAATAGTAGCTCGAGAAGAAAATATGGGAAATGAATATCAAGATCTCACAGCACACACCCAGAAAACCAGAAGGGACCACCATCATCTCAAATGGAGGCATTCTCACCAAAATCAGAAACATAACCCTAGAATATCTAGCAGATATCTATCTAAATTGAGATGCTATACATGTGATGAGAAATGACACTTCACCAGAGATTTTCCTAGAAATAAAGGTGGCTCTCACAAGAATAAGGACAATAAAAGAAGACATCATGCTCACACTATAGAGGACGATGAACCTCCCAGGAACAGAGTCAAAGAAGAAAGTGAAGATTCTTCAAGTGATGAAGAGTATGTTTTGATTTCTACCCTCACAGGAACTGTTACACATGGAAGAAATGATTGGCCCATATATAGTGGGGCTTCCAAGCATATGACAGGATTCAAAGAATCCTTTTTTAAACTATCTGAAC
Source organism: Pseudotsuga menziesii (assembly GCA_001517045.1). Taxonomy (NCBI): domain Eukaryota; kingdom Viridiplantae; phylum Streptophyta; class Pinopsida; order Pinales; family Pinaceae; genus Pseudotsuga; species Pseudotsuga menziesii. The sequence continues at coordinate 169,465 of LPNX010710380.1, read as the reverse complement.
ATGAGTCACCTCACAAAGTGAAACTTGGGGATGACTACCAATATCCCATAAAAGGTAGTAGCGAAGCTTCCTATAATCTAGACTTTGGAAAATCTATGAAGATGAAGGATGTCTTGTTTATACCAAGACTAAAGAAGAATATTCTCTTCATATTTGCATTAGGGGCAAAAGGTATGAGGGTTTCGTTTGTAGATGGCCAAGTCCTCATGTGGCCAAAGGGAAAGACTATAGATGATGCAGTAGTGATTGGAGAGCAAGAGGGAGACTTATACAAATTAAAGGGCCAACCAAAACAGGCTTTGGTCCATGACTCAGTAGAGCCAAGTGAACTTTTGCATAGAAGGCTTGCACATGTGCAACATAGGGCACTACCACTTGCAAGCAAATTTTTTGAAGGTATTCCAGAAATCCAGGCAAATCATGAAGGTGTTTGCAAATGATGTGCGAAGGGAAAGAACACAAAGAAGACATTTCCAAGTAGCGAGAGCAAGGAAAAAAGAATCTTGGAAATTATTCAATACGGTCTGATGTCATCTAGTTCATTAAGTGGGTATGTATATTATGTTTCTTTCATTGATGATTTTTCTAGGAAGACATGGATACATTTCTTGAAAAGAAAGGATGAAGTATTCAATGAAGTTCAAGGAATTCAAAGCCTTGATTGAGAAACACAGAGAGAAGAAAATCAAGGCCTTTCGATCAGACAATGGTGGAGAATTCACATCAGATGAATTCAAGGAATTATGCAGAGAGTCAAGGATTAAGAGGGAGTTGACGACTCCATATAATCCACAACAGAATGGGGTTGCAGAAAGAAAGAATAGAATGATTATGGAAGCAACAAGGGAAATGCTTCATGATCAAGATATTCCTTTGCATCTATGGGCATAAGCTGCTAGGAAAATTGTGTGTGTACAAAATCACACTACGCATAGAGTACTTGAAAACTAGACACCAAAAGAAGTCTTCTCTGGAAAGAAACCAGAAGTCAACCATCTCAGAATATCTGGCTATCCAATGTACATACACATTTCGAAATAAAAGAGGACAAAGTTAGATTCTTCAGGAAAGAAGGGTATGCTTGTGGGATATAGTGAAAGCTCGAAGGCTTATAGAATATATTTCCCAGGATTAAAGAAGATCAACATCAACAGGGATGTGAAATTTGACAAAGACTCAACTTACAAGAAATCCATAAAGAGACTTGTTGAAGACCTTGAAGAAATAGAAGTACCTACGATCCGAGATACAACTATGAATGAAGCAACTCCAGAAAAAGATCAAGAAATGGAAGAACCTCGGGAACCTATAGATCCACCCCATGAGAAGAATCCTTACAAGAGGAAACCAGAATGGGTATGAGAGGTTATCCTAGGTGCAGAGAGATATGGCGCTCTGGAAGAAAGGCATGGAGAAAGGAAGAGAACTAGGTCCTACTCCAGTTATGTAGCCTTGTTGTGTGACATCATCGATAAAGAACCTTCCAACTATGAAGAAGCAACATAAAAGAAAGAATGGAAGCATGTTATGATCAAAGAGTACCAATCAATCATGAAGAATGATGTTTGGGATGTGGTACTGAGACCAAAATGGAATTCTATTGTAACTTTCAAGTGGATCTACAAGATCAATCATGTTGCAGATGACAGCATAGAGAAATATAAAGTGATATTTGTGGCATGTGGCTTCTCCTAGAAGGAAGAGATAGATTATGAAGAACCTTTTGCACGTGTAGCTAGATACACTTCCATCAGATCAATACTTCCTCTGACTACAGTGATGAAATGGAAGATACACCAGATGGATGTCAAGAGCACATTCTTGAACGGTGTAGTGGAAGAGGAATTGTATGTGGAGCAGTCACTCGGATTTGAGACACATGATAGGGAGACTCATGTGTGAAAATTGAAGAAGGCCTTGTACGGTTTGAAACATGCACCCAGGACGTGGTACGATAGGATTGACAAATTCCTAACTAGATTGGGATTTAACAAGAGTAAAGCGGATTCCAACCTTTACTACAAGGTTGAGGAAGGGAACCCAATGATATTCCTACTGTATGTAGATGACCTGTTTGTGACAAGTGAGGATGGGTTGATTGCTGACACGAAGAGGAAGCTTGCTGCTGAGTTTGAGATGAAGGACTTGGGTATGATGCACTACTTCTAGGCATGGAGGTGTGGCATAATGTGGATGGAATCTCCCTTGGACAAGGGAAGCATGCAATGGAGATCTTGAAGAGGTTCAGGATGATGGACCGCAAGGCCATGGCCACACCTATGGAATTGAACCTGAATCTATTGAGTGATGCTTAATCAGAGTCAGTTGATCCCATGATGTATTGTTAGATGATTGGTTCGTTGATGTACCTGATGAACATGAGACCAGATATTTTCTTTGCTATGAACACATTCAGCCAATTCCTAATGGATCCGAGACATGTTCACCTAATTTTCGCAAAGCATATTCTGAGATACCTGAAGGGTGCAATTAATTATGGGATCAAGTATAAGGCGAATTAGAAGATTAACCTGGAGGGTTATGTGGATTCAGATTGGGCAGGAAGTGCCATTGATAGGAAGAGCACTTTGGGGTGATGCTTCAATATGGGATTAGGTGCGATCTCTTGGTTTAGAAGGAAACATTCTTGGATGGCACTGAGTACAACCAAAGCAGAGTATGTTGCAGCTTGTTTGGTTAGTTGTGAGGCAGTGTGGTTGAGGAAGCTACTATTTGACCTGTTTGATATCCAGTTGGATGCTACGTGTATATATTGCAAAAACCTGAGTTGTGTGAAGTTGTTGGATAACCCAGTGTTCCATGACAAGTCGAAGCATATCGAGATCAAGTATCACTATATCAGGGATATGGTGCAGAGAGGAGAAGTGAAGCTCCAGTATAGTGCGACAGACGAGCACATAGATTATGTGTTGACCAAGCCATTAGCCAAAGTGAAGTTTGAGTACTTCATAGAGAAGCTTGGTGTTCATTAGATCTAAGTTCCCTCCAAAGGGAAATGATGAGTCCGAAAGACGGAGATACACATGAGCCTTTCCGACATGATGGCAGGATGGGCCTCCCATGGTCGGATGTAAGTGCAAAGCCTTTCCGACATGGTGGCAAGTTGAGCCTCGCATGGTCAAATGCAAGTGCAGAGCCTTTTTGACATGGTGTTAGGCTAGGCCTCCCATTGTTGGATGTAAGTGTAGAGCCTTTTTGACATGGTGGCAAGCTGGGCCTCCCATGGTCGGATGTAAGTGCAGAGCCTTTTTGACATGGTGGCAGGATGGGCCTCCCATGTTTGGATATAAGTGTTGAATATGATGAGACCTAAATCCAGCATGAAAAAGGGCTGGCACTATAGATGAAGACCTACATGGAGGCTAGGCCTACATCCAACATGAAAAACGGTTGGCTCCGTATAACTTCTATGACGAGTATATTTGAGATATAGCACCATTTGCTCGAGATAATAGCAACATTGATGGTGATGATCCAGCTTTGATAATGATCCAGCTTTGATGATGATCTAGCAATGAAGACTTGTGCTATTGAATTGTGTCAAGAGAATACCTTCCTAGTTAAGAGGGAGTGTTGATGTAGTTGTAACTTTGGAATGTATTCACTCATATATTTCTAATTGCATTTCATTGTACCCCGATGGATATGTTTGTTTCTCCGATCGAGAGAGTCATTAATATGATAAAGTCATGTAAATTCATTGAGTTTCATGTAAATTTAGTGAGGGTAACCCTCCGTTGTAAGTGAGGGCAATAGCCCCATAGTTGAGTTATATTAGGGTTATTAGACTCTCATAGAGAAGTCGTCCCTGTAGAGTAATTGTCAAGTGGAAATCAAGTATAAATAGAGAGTGAGACTCTTTATTTGAAACATACACGCACTCAATAGTAGCACATGAGTGAGAGAAGAGCAGCTCACACAAGTGGGAGAGAGAACAACAGTCAGAAATCATCTTTGTATCTTTGGGTTTTACTTTTGCTATTGGTGCTCATTCTATCTCTAAGGAAGTTGCAAGGTTTTCTCTTTTATTGTTTCCCCAAGGAAAAATCTTTGTGTCTCTTTTCTCTTGTGATTATTTTTGTGCATGTTATTCTCTCAGATAAGATCCTATATCATATTGATTAAATGATAAAAATTGAACAGTTTTCTGTAAATGTTTGAGTGTCAAATATTTACAATTTTTTTTTAAATAAGTGTTATGAAAAAAATATCTTAAAATAATTTTATAGAGTATATAACTATATTTTTCTAAAACAAACACAAAATTTTCATGCCCTTTGATTTACATTTTCGGTAAATGTTTGACTGCCAAATATTTACAAAAATATATATTTTTTAAAAGTGTTATGAAAAAAATGTCTTAAAATAATTTTACAAAGTATATAACTATATTTTATAAAACAAACACAGAAATCTAGCAAGCCTGTCCACAAATTTTGAGCATACGGTCATCTCCACAAATCTTGATTAAAAACATATATATATATATATATATGAACAAATAAAATATGTGGACGAGAACTTTGTTTGTGTCGGTGTATTACGACATTAAAAAGTAGAAATTAGAAGTTTAAAGTGTGTATTTTTTTATGAATTTTACGAAAGAGATAGCAACAATTTGGTATGAATATTTATATCCCTTCTCATAGTGTAAACCTCATAATTGCTTCACCAAATTATTGATTTATTGAATTACAAATGTTAGAGATCAATATTCCAAAACCTTAAAAGAACATAGTTGTAAATAAGGTAATAATCTTCTATGAAGGAATTCCACCATAGTTAAAAGTAAAAAAATTAGAGAAATTCCAACATATAACCAGTTCGTTAACTCATATTCAAACTAGAACCAAGGGATTAGTTAGAAATTATCCAATTCCAAGGGATTGAGTACATGGCTATTTTAAAGATTGACGAACTAAGAATTAAAACCTATTTCAATATTTGAAAGGTGGACAAAGTTATCTTTTGAAGGAAAAGGAAGTGAGATTCCAATGCTTACCTTTTTATGCTTGGTGGCAACTAACAAAATTTGAGCATCCTCAAGTAAAACTGAAATGACGGAACCTCCCTCTAGTGCCTATAACTTTGAACCTATTATCTCCCAAAAGACTTCAGCAAAAACTCTATGGTTAAATGCACAACCAATATGCACAAAGAAGAGAAACAAGAGTGATATGGAGTGGTGGGTACTGGATAGTGATACCTACCATTGAGATAGGATTTGGAAGATGTGGGATTCGATCCCGAGCGGCATCATTGAGATAGGATTTGGCGGATGTGGGGTTTGATCACAAGCGGATGCGACTAGCTAAGGGCATGACATTACATGCTAGGGTGCATTATAATATTCAAACCATCACCATCAACCGAAATGGAAGCCTAAAGAAAGAATCGTTGTGGTAAGTAGTTATGGACAAGCCCACCAATGCCATAGGTAATAAATAGTATAAGTACAACCTACACCTTGAAACACGTATTAAAATTAAAATTACCACCTACATCCTCAAACAAATACTAAAATTTAAAATTTAAACTACTAGACTTATTTTGTATTAGACAATTAATATGCAACCTGCAGCAGAATGTTTAATGTTTATGGTGGCTTTGATGTACTATTAACATTTTCCATGTGAAGCAAAGCTTGTTAATATATATGCTTCTTAATTAAAGTTTAGTAACTTTTAAGCTTTAATTTTGATTGGGAAACATATCTACACTATATTTTTTAAATGAATTATTTCTTAAAAATTTATTTGAAAAGTGAATTAAAGAATAAATGTAAGCTATAATGGATATGAAAATTGACTTAAGGAATAGATGTAAGTTATATTATATGGATATGGGTCGAAGTATATTAGATGTAGCTTATGTGGTTGGTAGGAATGGTTGTTACCCTCCCTAATATAATGATTGAGTGGTTTTTGCTGTCCTTGTCAATGGCTCTCCATCTTCCTTCTTCCCGGCTACTCGTGGAATCAGGCAGGGATGTCCCCTTTCCCCCCTGCTCTTTATATTGGTTATTAAAGGTCTAAGCCTTCTGATTGAAGATGCAAAGAGAAATGGCAAAATCAAAGGAATCAAGATTTCGGCTAATCTTTTTCTCACACATTTACTATTCGTAGATTATGTGATCTTATTCGGTATGGGTTCTTTCGAGGAATGGATTGCTTTTAAAGTTTTACTTGACACCTTCTGTGAAGCCTCCGGCATGAGAATAAATATGGAAAAATCATGTTTCCTTCACTATGATTTGGATGTTGCACTGTTAGGCAGAATAACATGCCTCTTACCATTCAGATTTGCACATCTCAATCAGGGTTTCACCTATCTTGGTTTTTTCTTGAAGCCCTCGGGTTATCTTGTCAAAGATTGGCTTTGGCTTTTATCAAAATTTGAGAAGCGTATCAACCATTGGACAACTCGACTCTTGTCTATGGGTGGTCGACTGGTACTGGTTCGTTCTATTCTCTCTAGTTTTCCTGTCTTTTGGTTAGCTCTTTTCCCGATTCCTTCCTCTATTTTAGAGAAGCTCAGAAAATTTATCTTTTCTTTTCTGTGGGGGACATCAGCCAAGCAAAAAAAATTCCACTTGGTAGATTGGCATCTCTTAGTACGTCCCATTTCACAAGGGGGCTGGGGAATAAAACATCTTCCTTTCTTCAGTTTATCTCTGAGGATGAAGAATTTCTAGTATGCTCTGAACTATATTGGCATCTGGAATCATCTACTTACTACAAAATATATGAAAAATTTGCCACTGCATACATGGTTCAGAAATAAAACGTTCAGATACTGGAATGCCTCACTTATTTGGAAAGGTTTTCTTAAAACTCTACCTTGGATTGGAAAAGGATTACTTTGGCAAGTGGGAAATGGATCGGAGGTCTGTATTGGCGTGGACCTTGTTGTTGGAATGAGCAGCTCCTATTTTCTCTTAGCTGAATTGAGAGATTACCTGGCAGACTTTGGGATCTGTACTCTTGATCAGGGAAGAAACTACACCTCCTCTGCTACAGGTTATTGGTTTACTACTGAGGAGCTTGACCTCTGTGAAGAATGGAGTGTACAATGGGAAATATATATCAGAGGTCTGGAATTCAATAGAATTCGTTTAAAAGAGGAGCGTGATACGCTCCTTTGGTCTCACAGCAATTATGTGGGCCCTATCAGTGCTGCTATTGGTTATGACAGTTTATCACAAACTAACAATGCTAAGGAGAACAACCTGGTTTTGAACACTTTGTGGACTTTAAAAATTCCGTTGAAGCTTATATGTTTCTGTTGGCTATTGGTAAATAAAAGGATCCTCACTTGGGATCATCTACAATCTCGTGGTTTTTCTAGTCCTAGTAGGTGTGTCCTTTGTGAAAAGAATTGTGAAGACATTAGCCATCTGTTCTTATTATGCCCTTTTACTGTGAAAATCTTCATTCACTTTTCATAGTAGCCTTGGATTTCCTTTACCTCCTTTCAACTCTGTTCAGTCTTTTTTATCCCATTGGTTTAATAGCACAGCCAGCTCTGCTTCTTTCATATATACTCCGTTATTAGTCTTCTGGTTCACGTGGCTTCTCCGCAACAATTGTCTTTTTGAAAATGGGAAACCATTTTCCTCTCTCCTTATTTCCAGAATCGAGAGTTATCAAACTGTTTACCCTGTGCCTCAAAAAACTAATAAACGCTGGCAGATTGGTCCAAAATCGAAGCATATCTTTCCTTGTGGATACTTTGATGGTGCTGCATCAATGAATGTTGGAGGAGCTGGGTTTGTGATCTATCTTAGTGAAACCCATTTTTACAGTTTCTCAGTGGGCTGTGGATCTTGCACAAACACAAGAGCAGAACTCTTGGCTCTATGGTCTGTTCTCAGAGTGAGTTGTTTGATGGGTCTGCCCATTCATATGATTTTTGGTGATTCGATGGTGATTATTTCTTGGATAAACAGACATATAGCCCTTGAAATTCCCACATTGATGCATTGGTGTGATGAAATAAATTTAATGCTGCAGCTTGTTCCACAGGTGACCTTCAAACACATCTTCCGAGAGCACAACATGTTAGCTGATGGTCTTTCAAAGCAGGCACTGAAATTGGATATTGGGTCAAGATATTTCACTGTAACATTGGATGGGCAGGTCTTTGAACATGGCAAATTTTCAATTTTTTAGCTGATGTTTATCTTCTTGTTCAGTATTTGAATGACATGGAGATATACTTCTTTTCTGTTTGTTATATTGGGGACCTATCAGCTAGTGGGTATTGCTTTGGAGTATATGTTTGAAGGCTACTTTCGATTATTTAGTATATTCTGACCTGATTATTCAGGGATGATGAGAAAAGTCTGCTACGATCAGACTTTGTTTCTCTTTGTTTGTTTGGCAAGATTGCAGACCTTTCTCTGGGACAATGTGTGGAACTGGAATGTTTTCTTCCTCTTGTCATGTAGATGGATGATGTTTATTATGTCTTTTGATTCATATGAATAACAAAGACTGGTATTTTTTCCTCTGAAAAAAAAATGATTGAGTGATTTATATAATTACCAAAATTCAAAAAGTAGAATAAATAGACTACTGTCCTTACTCCAAATAAATGTCTTTCTAAAATTCTTTTATAGTTCAAACATATTTCTTAATTTAAATTAAATTTTAATAATATTTTAAAAAACCATTGAATTAGTTAATGGTATAATTTAATTTTATTGTATTATTTAATATTTAATATTTTTATTATATAAAATAAATCTTAAAAAGATATTTAACCATTATTATATCAAAATTATGATTTTATTAATAATAAACAGAAATTTAATTTATAATAAAATATAAATTTATTAATATTATATCAAATAAATATTATATAACGATTGCTAAAAATATATTATATTTATAAAACAAATATTAAAAAAATAAAAATTCCTTTATATATATATATATATATAACATAAAGACGTGGCACGCGATAGGGACTCACCCAACCCAACTTGCATGCTAACAAATATGTACGTTAATATGTGATAGGGACTCACCTAACCCAAGTTGCATGCTAACAAATATGTACGTTAATATAGATCACAATTAATATTTTTATTTATTTTTAATTAGGTCAAATTTTTAATAGATTATATAATAATAATTATTTTTATTTATAAAGTTTAATATTAAAAATGTAATTTTAAATTAAAAGTAAAGTATATGTTGATTATAAAATTATTAAAATATATTTAATACATATAAAATAGGTTTATGGATATGAATGGATTATCATATTCGTTTCCATGTATTGTTTAATATGATAATTTTAAAATTAAAAATAAATTAACAATACTAATAAGTGAAATCTGAAAGCTGTTTATGCCTCAACTTGAGATATATTTAAGTTTTAAATAAATTTTTATTAATAAAAAATTTAGAATACAAATTTAATTAATAGCTTTAAGTTTTTAACATTCTTTGTAAAACATATTTTAAAATATATATAAGTTATTCTCCATGCTTCTAAAAGGAAAGGAAATACTCCAAAGGTATATTACAAGTCTAGAGATGTGGAAACTTAACCATTAATGGTATTATGATATATAATAATTTTTTTTTAATATGTTGCCTTGTCAATATTTTAACATGTTAATGTTTTTCAACTTTTGTCATTATTTTAATATGCTAATGTTTTTTAACTCTAATTACAATGTAGGTTAGTAAAAAATTGTGGTGCAAGGGGGATTTTGCATTTTTCTGTATCGCACTCCATACATTTTGGAGTTCATTTGGGAGACACACCTAATAACTATATTAAATTTGTTACTTTTAAAATCTTTCTAAGGCTCTTTCTTTCTTATGGCATTGCTTATGTAACAACTCCAAAACTCTCTAAAATAAAATAGAAAATTTAAAATAATGGTCTAACTGCAAAAGTAAAGGGTAATTAAATGTGTGTAAGGACTTAACTAAGCCTAAAGGAGGGAAACTACCCTAGGAGCAAAGAACACCAAGGCGCTTAAACAATGAAAGTATTAAACTATAGTTTTCATGGTGAAACCCAATGGTTTGGGAGAACCATCGAGAAAATGTTTCATGATCTTGGAAAATAAATACGTTTCGTACCCCACCATGTGATAGTATTAAAATTATCCAGCTGGACAATATATCCGTGTACACAAAACCCTAGGGTTTTAATGCTCCTCGAACATCACTATGGTTTGGTCGCCGCATTTTTTGTTTTGTACACAGTTGGTGAAAGGAAGGAGGGAGAGCCGAGCTCCCGGCCTCCAGGCCTTCGACCTTGGTCTACTTACAAAAGGTTTTCACATTCTCGACTTTGTAGTTGGCATCATTCTAAATGTGATCAGTTGGTTTGTTGGTCTGCAACTTCATAATTCCTAGTGGTCTGTCTGCTTATTCCCGAGGGTCGTCATTGTCATAATTACCTCTCTATGGTAGGTTGCCTCAGTTTACACTTTTCTCTGCATTGTTTTTATTTTGAGGAAAAAGAAATAACCGTTCATCTTTTACTTGCAGGAGCTTCCTCTTGGGGTTGTTGCATGGTCAAAACCGATTTCCAAGTAAGCGCATGGTCTGGTAAGACCTGGAACCTTGATCTTAATGGCTCTACTGGTTAAAGCTTTGCTGCTTTGCGTTTTCGGGGTTAAGAAACATTTCCGCATTTGTATTTTGTGGCATGAAAGTCGTAATTTTCTTTGGTATCGTCGTGAGGCATTTACATTTGAACTGTAAGGGAAGCTCTTCGACTGTGGAGTCCAAGTGACTGTGCAATGCTTTCTTTAGTGTAAAATAGTGACAAGGTTTATGTCTTTTTAATGGTGTGTTTGAACAATCCTATGATTATTGCTTCAAAATGTAAATACTTGCTTCCTTTAAAAAGAAACCCGTGAGGGCTTTGGTTGATGTATTTACACAGTCATGTTTTGTTTATCATTTTTGTAGTTTCATTTTTTTATCAAAAATATTTATGGCCATGAGGTCATTACTCTATTTCGTTTTCGCTTTGATAAAAGGCAGTGAGGCCACTGCCAAGTCAATATAATGTTTAAGTGGATGCCACTGTTCATAAAATGATTATTTAATGTAAGCCGTAAGGATGTTGATATTTCTTCTGTAAGTTTTTCTTTTAATGTATGTTTTAAATTGTGGATAATAATACTAAGATGGTCGTCAGCCTGCAACCATAGTTGTGTCTTATCGATAATCTCAATTTGGTATTTTGAGTTAAAGTAATTACTTATGTTTGGTTGGCCATAAAGCTTATGTATTGCAGTTCTGTCTTAAATAGCTGAAAACCTCGGCAGGTTTCGATCTCTAAACCTAGTTGTTTACTAATTTATTCTTGAGGCTTAGTTTACAGTAACTGTAACTAGGGTTGTAGGTCGTGAGGCCATTGTAATACTAGTTTTGTTAAATATTCGAGTTATATATTTTTGAAAACGAAGTTAAGCCGTAAGGCTATTAAAAGATTCTTTGTCTCGTTGCAATTTAGAATTTGATATTTTTAATATTCTTGTAGTAATATAGATGTCCTTCGATTATCGAGGGTTCATAGGGTTTGAACCCTTGCCATGTATTGTTCTCTAAATTTGATGTTAAGTATTCTATAAATCACTGCTCAAAACCTGTAAATG
>LPNX010710380.1:76329-157403 GCA_001517045.1 Pseudotsuga menziesii | reverse complement strand
GTATTATATCTAGTAATCAAATGAAAAGAGAAGAAATTGTTTAAAATGTAAAAATTATCCTAATAGTAATGTTGATCTAAAATCGTTAAATAATGAACATAAAAAACTGACTATAACATCATAAGAAAGTAATTACAGCTTCCTTTTTTAGAGTAATAAAATAGTTATCATTAAACTTCTGTAGATACTGAGCATACTTCATAAACAAAGTACAAATATAAAACTAAATCACAGATAAATAATGATCAACTAGAACCTAGATAATTTGCAAACGGGGGACAAACACCCAAAGGAGAATGTTGCAACAAACTGCCTCCTGAAGTAGCCAAGATTACTTGCTTAGGATCCCCAGTCGTGTTCACTGAACCACTAGGACGAAGATTACTAGACAATAGCACACACAAAAATTGATGCAACTTAGCACTCAATAGCAGACTTAACTCAACAATTTCACTTTAGCTATCCCCTCATCAAATTCCTTGTGTGCCTTACTTTTCAGTTTGCAACAGTCACAAGGTTCATTTGCTTAGAAAATAGAATGTAGTGAGCCTCTTGCTCAATTCAATGGTATTTATAATATTTCCTAGATCTTTGGGTTAGTTTTGGAATTAAATGAGTCACCTACTTAGTTCTCCCTCTCAAGGAACATCGGCACATTTTTAGGGATTTTGCTTCCTGCAACAGCTAGAAAGTGAAATGCTAGTGCTGTCACTTGTCATTTAGCCTTCTACAGCTGCTCATTCCTCCTAGAGGGTCGGTGAACACTCTTTCAACAGTCTCCTTTGGATAGGTGTCTCTTCTATTTAATTATTTTAAGTAAATAATTATCAATTACAGTCATCCTTGACCAAATTGGTCATAAAAACTTTACAATAATATTTTAACATAATGTTTTCTCAAATAAATAAAAGTATTTATTTTTCAATTCTAGGTGGGTTACAAACACCCCCCCTTAAGTTCAACGTCATCCTTGATGTTGCTTAAGTTTATTCCGAGTCTTCCTGGAACAGAGCTGGATATGCCTCCCATGTATGACTCTCCAATTCCCAGGTTGCTTCATCTGGACTGAGGTGTTTCTATTGCACCTTTACTTGTCCAATAATGTGATTCCGAAGAAAAATTTCCCTCTTATCGAGAATATGGTCTGGTTCCACATGAAAATATCCTTTGGTTTCTACCTAAATAATATTCCAGTTGATCACATGAGTAGCATCGTGCACATACTTTTTCAATATGAAAATAAGAAAGAAATTATGTATTCTAAGATTAGCTGGCAAAGCTAACTGATATGCCACTGGGCCAACTCTTGCCAATATTTCGAATGGTCCACAATACCTGGGTGCTAATTTAGCACAACTCCCTGACTTAAAGGAGCTCTTTCGAGGTTTTACCTTAACAAATACATGCTCACTTACTTGGAATTCTTTCTGAGTTCTTTTAAGGTCTACTTGACTCTTTTGTCTGTCATTAGTAGTTTTCAAATTTCTTTGTACCTGTTTCACTGTTATTTTTAGTTCTTTTAACAAGTCAGGTCCTAACATCAATCTATCAAGTGGATTAATCTATGTAATGGGAGTGCTACATTTCCTACAATATAATATTTGAAAAGGACCAAGTTTAGCTAACGCTTGATAATGATTGTTATACGCAAACTTAGCTAAATGCAAATAATCTTCTCATTTCTTGGGATAGTCTCTAACATACATTCCTAACATGTCTTATAGTATTTGACTGACTCTTTTTGTTTATCCATCTGTTTGCGAATAGTCCTTTAAATAATGACTTCCAAAAATTACCAGTAGACATAAGATCTATGTCAAAAATTATTACCTTCGAAATTCCATGCAACCGAAAAATTTCCTTCATAAAGATGTCAGCAATGTTGACAACTTTATGAGTTGTTTTAACAAGTATAAAGTTTGTTTCCTTGCTTAGTTTGTCTACTACTATCATTATTCAATCATTTTGTTTCTGATTTTCAGGCGAACCCGTTATAAAATCAAGACTGATGCCTTCCCATTTCCAATTTGGAATTAGTAATGGTTGTAAAAGACTTGTTCGATGTTGATGCTCAACTTTAACTTACTAACATTCTATACACCTAGCTATATATTTAGCAACTTTGTTCTTCATATTAGGCCAAAAATACTCTTTTCTCAACATTGTTATAATCTTTTGATACCCCGAATGTATGAAATAAGGACTTTTATGTACTTCATTTAAAATAAGCAATTTAATTTTTGGTCTGTTAGGGACATAAAGTTTGTTTTTATACAACATCAAGTCTTTTTCATTTAAACTGTAATTTGTTTTTACATTTTCATATTCATTCCGAGTTACTTTTTCTCTTAGATTTTGGTATTCCTTGTCCAGTTTTACCCATTCTTCCAACTTATCATCTAATTTTGTTTTGTAACTGCTAATGGAAGCTATAAAATTTGTTATTGCATTTTTTCTTAAGGCATCAACCACTTTATTTTCCTTTCCTTTGATGTGTTTGATTTCAAAATCATATTTGCTAAGGAAAGCTAACCATCTAGCTTTCCTTGTGTTCAGATTTTGTTGATCAAACAAATACTTCAAGCTTATGTTATCAGACATTAACAAGAATATTTTACCAATTAGATGATGGCGCCACATTTTTAGAGCATAAATTATGAAGCAACCTCTAAGTCATAAGTTGCATAATTCTTTTAATGTATTTTTAGCTTCCTTAATTCATAAGCAATTACATGAATTTCTTGTGTTAATAGTCCACCCAAGCCTTCATTGCATGCATCAGTGCATACAACGAAATCCTTGTCTAGATCTACTATTTTTAATATAGGTGCAGTAGTTAACAATTATTTTAATTTAGTAAAGCTTTCTTCACACTTTTTATCCCATATGAATCTTTTTCCCTTTTTATGCAAAAATGTTATGCGATTCGCGATCTTGAAAATCTTTCAATGAATTTTTGGTAATAACCAGTAATTCCCATGAATGATCGTACATTCGTTACATCTTTGAGAACAAGCCAATCAATTATTTCTTTTATCTTATATGGGTCTACTGATATTCCTTCCTTGGATATCCCTTCATCGGATATCACATGCCCTAGATACTGTATCTTATCTTTATAAAATTCGCGTTTACTAAATTTAGCATACAATTTTTGTTCTCTCAAAACCTGTAGTATTATCTGCAATTGTTCATCATGTTCTTTTTTCGTTTTCAAAAAATTAATATGGCATCTATGAAGACGGCTACAAAATTATCTGATATTTTCTTAAGACATTGTTCATTAAACACATAAAAGTTGTTGGAGCATTTGTTAGCCCAAAGTGCATAACCACAAACTCACAGTGTCTGTATGTAGTTCTAAAAGCGGTCTTAAAAATATCTTCATCTCTAATTCTTTATATCTAGATCTCAAGTCTATTTTTGAAAGTATCGTCGCTCCTTTTATCTGATCAAATAGATCATTAATACGGGGAAACATATATCTATTTTTTATTGTCATTTTGTTCAGTTGACAGTAGTCTATACATAAACGTAATGTACCGTTTTTCTTTTTAACAAATAAGACAGGTTCTCCCTAAGGGTATACACTTGGTCTTACATAATTTTTGTCTATCAATTCTTGTAGTTGTAATTTTAATTCATTCATTTCTAAAATGTTCATTCAATAAGGATCCTTTGTGTTGGTTACTATGGGCAGACCTGAGTTTACTGTAATGTACCAACAACACCCCTAGCTCACTGGCCCTTTTGGCGATAGACCGCGGAGCGGCTTGAAGTCTCACCCGAAGTGACTCTAATGGGTTGGTCAAAGACTCAAGTGTCCTCGACCAAGTTCTGTAGCATCCTAGTGTCTCACGACTCTTCTTGGCCAGCAGGTTCTCTCTCTCTCTATAAGCCGCAGTATTCCCTCTCCTGCAGACTCTGCGATGAACTTGACCCTTATCGCATCACTGCGCCTTGGATGACACGCGACTCTCTCCTGCGCTCGACCCTTAACCTGCAGTATCTCGCACCGCAGCTCCTATGACTGTGCGATATCGCCTCTTTGCGATTTGATACTGCTTACAAGCAGGTTTCAATACTCGTGTACACACTATGCCCAAAAGCTTTCTCCAACTTGGGTATAATGGATCAGTCAGCCTCCACCGTGGTGTTAGGAAACTTCACTTGACCTTCTTACGGCTTGGCACACTTAAAATTTCCTATGCTCAACTATGGGCCTCGACATACAGTGATGCTTAACACTGTGACTATTAACTGTCGTAAGTGAAACATAGATAAACTCTTATACAGAATACTTAGTTCACTCAACTTTCATTTATCCTTCTATAGTGTTGTAAACTGAATGGGAATGTACATAAAATTAACTGTAAGCAATGTTCATGTAATAGATGATAGATAACAATAAACAAACACAATCACATGAATCAATCACATAACACACTGGTTTTACGTGGTTCACTTCCAAGGTAGAAGATACGTCCACGGGAACTAGTTTATATATTATAACTTGAGAGAGTAAACACAGTTTCACTACAACTCATATGCAGTTAGAGATCTTCTGGGTAACTCCGCACACAGCCTGGAGCCCTTCCCTCTTAGATCTCTTCTCTTCCTCTATATTGTCTTCTTACAATATACTCTTCCTCTCTCTCTCTCTCAATCCCTGCGGATTGTTACATTCACGCTCAATGAGCCAGCTACTGGTTATAGTAAGATAGCTACAAACTGAAGAACAGAACCAGAGCTCGACTCTTACAATACAACTGACTATGAGCTAACAGACTCATTGACTCTCTGAGTGTCTGTCTAACTAATTGTCCGAATAGCTAACCTTTTACAATGCAAAATACATGCCTTTATAGGTGGTCCGAAGGTCTCACCATTACAACACTGTGGGCCTGTCCCAACAGTAATCCCCAAAAACCCTAATTTGTGACAGTTGGCTTATCTATACTTGGAGTAGCATCTTTTCGTCACACCACTACTCTCTGCAGTCTTCCATGCTTCCCAGCGCTGACCATGGGTACCGGCGCTGCTTCCTCTGTCTCGTCCCTTCTGTCCTTCGTCTTCAATACCTCGGCCCGCTACTCCTTTTCTATTTATAAAGGTAGCTGAGCTCTCTTGTCTCCACCACTACCTTAAGTGCAGTGGGTGAGCTCTCTCCTCTTGGTTGTCCGGGTACTGTTAGCTTTGACTTACTTTGTTCAAAACAGCAGCTTTTCCTATAGCCGCGGGACCCTACTCCAACAGTCCCCCAACACTCACTTGTGGCTCGTCCCCGAGCCACTAGCAGCTGGTTGCTCTTGCTGTAGCTTTTCCTTGGCTTCTTGTGAAGTCCGTGCTAATCTGTCGTGAAGTCCTGCGACTTCTTTACCCATAGCTTCGACACACTCTTGTGCTGTTTCAAGCATAGCTTGACTAATACTGGAGTCTTCTGTGTCATCAAGTTTCCTTTTACTTGTTTCGAACTCCGTGACCTTCTGCTCAACCGCATCGACCAGCTCTGCGATTTGTTCCTGATATGGCTGAAGCCGGTTATTGAATTGTATCTCCTTTGCTCTCAACCACTACGCTTCCTGTTGCAAATGGTTCATCTCTGTCGTCTTTCTCATCTTCGCAAGAGCTCCTAAACTCTTGATTTCTTCCTTCATTGCTGCTGTGGCATTCTCTATCCGCTGGATGTTCTGTTGGAGTTCCACTCTCTCAGGGTGCTCATCTAACTCCGACCATGTGTTTGTCACCTCGGTTAGCAATGACTGGGCATCGTTGATGCAAGATTTCATCTGTTCTGAGGTGAGTCTAAAGGCCTTTGCCCTTGCTTCCTTATCTTCTTGGGGTGTACCTGGTGCCCGACCCTCAAGCTCAGCAATCTGCGCTATGTGGTCTTCCTCCATCTTTGTCACTGTCTCTTCCAGAGCCTTTGCTATGTCTGCAATTCTTCTAACTTTCTGTGTGAGAGGCATGGCAAACTCAATATTACACTGGGGTAAGTCTATTGCGATGCTCTGCAGGACCTGAGTGAGATCCTGTTCTCTTTCTTTATATGTTCTTAACTTCCCCACCTTTGTCTAAAAGCTTGCGGTGAGTTCTGCATTCTTTTGTCTCAGCTGGGTGTTTTGTTTATAAGTTGCAAGCTCTCTATCTCTGAGCTCTGCGCTTAGCTATTGCTGGGTCATATGTAATTTCTCAATGGAAAACTCTACAAGGTTAACCTCGACAGGTTGTCTAATCTGTATCTGCACATCCATCATCGAAGCAGGGAATCGGATGCTCCCTGGAGGTATCAACACGGTATTGATGTGATCCTTTGCCAAGATTTCCTCATGGGAAATCGACTGTGACAAGCTTTCTCCGACTGGTGGAATTTGTATCATGGCAGTCTTCGCAGTGATTGCTTTTAACTCCAGAAGCTGTTTGTCTATCACACTTTGCAACTTTTCCTGCGATGTTTGTATTGCCTGAAATGTGTCCTTCATTTCGTCCTTCAGTCTTGTTGCAATTTGCTCATAGTCATCATCTGTCAATGCAGTCTCTAAAGTTGGCTTTGTGGCTTTGTGTTTTTTCTTCTTTGGTGCCTCTAGTGGCACTTCTTCTGTATCTTTCCTCTTCTGTGTCAGTGGCAGCACTTCTACTGTATCTGTCTGTTCTTGTGCCGGAGGTGGCACTTCTGCTGTATCTATCTCCATTTGCCCTACTTTGTCTTTTCCTTTGTTCAGTGGGTCTGTCTGCGCGATCTCTGATGGTAATGTTGTGGCATCTTCGTATTCCTTCTTCTATTCTTCATCAAAATCTTTAATGACGTCTTCTACATCCTGCGTGGTCATCCTGAATGATCCCGTAGCCCAATTATCTATTCTTGACCCTTTTGGCCGTAGAAAGATTGTGTGCATGTCCGCCATGAAAGCGAGCCAATTATCATACATGTCCACAACCTCCGTGTTGATCCACGGTGTCTCCTTGATGACTCACTATAACAACTTATAGTAATCATGGAATACTATCATATTGATCTGTTTCTTAGTTGGGTTACTGCTTTCCCATAAATTGGCATACTGCGCACCTCTGCAGTCTCCGACCCACGACTGTAGAAACTGGGTATGGGGTGGCTCCTTCCACCCGATGAATGCACATAATACAAGTAGCCATGAAAAATGAAAGGGGTGGTTCGCCTCATCCTGTGCTGTTAGACAATCTTTGAGAAAAATATTTAATAAAAATAAACACTAGTTAAATTGTTCACCTTCCGCAACCTGTATGGCAAGGTGAATGACGGATCCTGTGACTTCTTTCGGGCGAACCTTGGTCAACAGTATACCTACAAGCAGACTGGCTGTAAATCTGAGTGTGTCATCTGCTATTGCTACAAGGTCATAAGCTCGACCTCCTCTTTGTAGCTTATACGTGTTTACTAGGGTTGCTAGTAGCTTGGAATCCTTGCCCTTACTTGATATATGTGTCTGCGAGTCCTTACCGGTCTTGGACAGCCCAGTGATGCAGTGTATCAAATCAACGTTCAGGTCGATACTGTTACCTAGCCAGAGGTAACCTCCATGTACACAAGATAGTAGCATGCGCACCATGGCATTAACCTCTACACCTCGTCCAAAATGTGGTATTCTTAACAAATTGAGCAAGCCTGAGCGCTCAAGAATCTGGACATGTTCCATAGGAACATACTCATATGCACCAGTCCTCGGGTTCCTTTGAACCGTAAGATACCGATCCGGTCAGAACTGAGGATATGTCTTACTATCTCCAAGGTTATAGTCTATAAATTTCATGGCAGGGGCATATCCTAATAGATCTCCATCTTCCTTTACCCGAGAATCAATCGGTGGGATGGGAACAGGATACTTAGCACTTTTGCAAAGGGTTACCTCTGGTGCGTTCTCAACTCATGGCACGATGTATTCTGTTGTCATAGGAACTTCTTCCTCCTGCTCTGAGCCAGATTCTTCTATTATTTGAGCTTGGATCCTCATCCTGGGCATCTATCTGACCTGTGATGTACCTAATTTCACAACCTTGGGCGGCGTCGTCATAGAAGACACGAGGCCTCCTTGCTCAAAGCATTGCACAATGTCTTCTAAAGGCTCCATCTCGGATAGAACCCACTCAGTACAGTACTCTGGATTGGCAATGGCTGCGAAATTGGGAAACACAGCACTCTGTAACGGAATTAGCTCTGTAGAAGGAAAACTCGTCAAATTACTTGATAGCTCTCCGAACTTGCAAAAGTAACCCTCCTGTATGAATGATCTCTGCTCTTATGCTGAAGGCAAGAATTCCTGAAGTAACAGTCATCTAGGGTAGACCCATCGGTGGTATTAATTGCATGGATAAGACAACAACCATCATCCTGATCCTCATTAATTGCTGAAATCTGATCAAATTTCCCTCAAAACTTGTGTGCAAGTTGCCACCTCATCGAAGATTTTACCAAATCTGGAAAATCATTATACTGTTGCCAAATCTACGGTAACATATACTAGTCATTTCTTCATTAACTGTTTTTCAGAAGGCGAAGTGACTAGCCCTCTGTCTCTTTTCAAACTTGGCTACGTGGCACGGGAAAATATCGCAACGATGAGATGCCACACCGCATCGTTCTGAACTGAAGTGCTGGTGTGAGTGCTGCAACCTATAAAACTCCGCAAGCATCTTATGGCTTGCACAAACTTTCCTCATACTTAGCATTTTTTTTTTTTTTTACTTTTTTAGTGTAGACTACTTACCGATGCGATGCCTTCTTTCAACTACACGGGACATCTGCACTCGCATAAACTATCTGAGCTAGGGATGAGAGGTGGAGTGGCTATCACTGTAAATCTTAAGTCTACTGCCATTAATGAAAATAGGGAGAAGTTCCCCGTTCATTTTACTGAGCTGAACGGCACCTCCTTCTGTAACTTGCTGAATCTGATATGGCCCCAACCAATGCGTCTTGAACTTCCCTGGAAACTTAAAAAACTTACTATCATAGAGGAGCACTAAGTCTCCTATCTGAAAAATCTTTCTCTTTATATGCCTGTCATGCCAAGCTTTCTCTCGTGCCTTCTGTACTCTCTGATGGAATCCTGCGATGAATCTGTCTTCTTCTAAGGCAAGCAGATGCGCTAACCTTTCATTCATCGTATCTATATCAGCCATCTTTGTAATGTGAGAAATTATTAAACTGGGAATGATATATTCCATAGCAATAACAGCCTCTTGTCCATACACTAAGTTGAAAGGTGTGTGTCCTGTAAGTTTCTTGCATGTAATCCTGTAAGCCCATAATACAGCATTAACCCTGAGGTCCCAATCATTTCTTTGGCTGTTACAGATCTTAGTAAGAGCAGTTTCTAGAATCTTGTTAAATGCCTCCACCGTACCATTAGCTTGTGGGTGGTAGGGAGTGCTCTTATGGTGCTATATCTAGAATTCCTCCGTCAAGGCTTCAATAGTGCGGTTCAAAAAGTGTGTGCCTTGATCACTCATCAAAATTACTGAGCATCCAAATCTAGTAATGATGCTTTCAAAAATGAACTGTGCAGCTGTAGCAGCATCACAATTTCTTGCTGCTTTCGCCTCTGCCCACCTGATGAGGTACTTTGTTCCGGTCATGATGTATCTCGCACCAATTCGTTTTCCTGGTGGGTTGATAGGACCCACAAAGTCTATAGCCCACTTGTCAAATGTCCGTAGCGTAATCTATGGTCGCAGTGGCATTTCATCTCGTCGGGAAGGTTTTCCTACCCTCTGGAAGATATCGCAACATCTGCAAAACTCCTTAGTGCCTTTGTACAAAGTAGGCCACCATAATCCTGCAGCAAGTATTTTCTGTGTAGTCGGCTTTCCTGCGAAATGACCTCCTGCAGTGCCTGAATGTGCTTCCCTGATAATGGCCTCTTTTTCATGTGGCATAACACATCTGCGCAAGACTTCATCTGGGCCTAACTTTAATAGCTGTCCTGCGATCAAGGTGAAGTATGCTGCTTTAACAACTAGCTGTTTCTTTTGCTGCTTAGTAAACTCAGCTGGTGCCCACCCTGTAGTGAGAAATTGAATGATATTTGCATAGTACTCATCTGTGATCTGGATAGAAAACATTTGCGCATCTAGCAGATTGTCCTCTAAGTTACTTGGTTCTTCTCCTGAGTCTATCTGCGACAGATGATCAGGTCTAGCATTTAATCTTCCTGGTTTCATGATGATTTCAAAATCATACTCTTGAAATAGGAGTAACCATCTACAGATTCTTCCCCCTAACACTAGCTTATTGACCAAATACTTCAAGGCGGAATGGTCAGTGAACATTTTAAATGAGGCACCCAACAGGTAGTGCCTGAACATCTGTAGAGCATACACCATAGCTAATCCTTCTCGTTCTGTAGTGGTGTAGTTGTTTTCTGCAGTGGATAATTTTCTGTTGGAGTATGCAATAGGATGATCGATACCCCCTTCTCCTGGTTGTGTCAAGACAACTCCCAGTGCGATGCCAGATGCATCCACATGTACATGAAATGGCTTGGTCTAGTTTGGAAATACTAAGATGGGTACTGTAACCATCTTCTCTTTAAGAGTGTCTAAAATTTTCTGGTAGTCCTCATTCCATAGGAATTTCACATCTTTCTTTAACAGCTTTTCCATAGGTGCTGTGATCTTTGCATAACCCTTAATGAATTTTATATAGTACCCAGTATGACCAAGTACGATCCTCAATCACTTGATTGAGTTGGGTGCTGGAAGATTTACAATGATGGAAATATTTGCAGGATCTACCATCAAGCCTTGTCTGCAAACAATATGACCCAACAAAATACCAAATGGCGCACAGAATATACATTTCTTCAAGTTAAGAGAAATCTGATATTGCCTACATTTGTCTAACATGAGCCTTAAATCTCTAATATGTTTGTAGATTAATCCAAATACAGTCCAATCATCAAAATAGACTTCTAAGAATTTATGAATGTAGTCCTTAAAGACAGCAACTACTACTCTAGAAAATATAGCTGGCGCATACTTAAGACCAAAGGGCATTACCATATACTGGAATGAGCCCCATTCTATTGCAAATGTGGTCTTATGTTGATCTTCTTGATGGATTCTGATCTGATGATAGCCTGAAAAGCCATCAGTGAAGGAGTAGACCTCCTGTCCTCCTACATTGTCTAACACTTCATTACTGAAAGGTGTCGAAAATGGGTCATGAAGCGATGCGTCATTGAGTTTGCGCAAATCGACACAAATCCTTATGTCTCCTTTTGTTTTATTTTCCTGTACGACCATGGGACTAACCCATTCACTCTCTTCGACTGGTTCAATGATTCCTGCTGCGAGCATCTTGTCGATCTCATCCTTAACTTTTTCTTTATACCAAGGATTTAATCTGTATGGATGATGCTTGACTGGCCTAGCATCCTGTTTCAATGGTATCCTCATTACTCCCAGATCTCCTACTATTTCCTTCATCTCTATGAACTTGGTGGGGAATAGGTCCTGATAGTCATGTAGCAATTCTGCAATCTGTCCTACTGTTTCGTCATCCCAATAATCTCCAATAGATGCAAACTTTGGTTCTGGATCTGTGCCAATGTTGATCTTTTTAATCTTGATAGGTTTGGTGATGGCTGAAATTTCTAACTTTGGTCCATCAACTTCGTGAGTCCCTTCTGACTTTGGAATTTTGATGTTGCGAAGATCGTCATCCTCGTCCTCGTCATCTTGCTCTACTGCAAAGTTATAACACTCGATGGCGTCTTCTAATTGGATGGCCCACTCAGGATGAGCATGTACTGATAGGGTACAGTCCTCAAATATCTTGGTCTTTATAACGTCTAGGGCCTGATCAATACTTGGAAACTTAGATTCAAAAGCGAAAGTGAGTTCAAAGCTGTCTATCATAAGTGGCCATGTAATCGTTCCCTTGCGCAATTCAGTCTTTGTGTACCAATTCCTTGGAACTGTGTCTAAGGTGTGAATGAATAGGTGAACCCATTCATCCTCGGGAATGTCGAACCAATTCTGTTCACAAGCCTTGATGTGACCTGGGGTCACTTTCTCCTGTGTATTTTTGCTGGGCGCACTCCTTGTTAGTAGATAATTTGATCGCCATCAATCTCTTAAGATCATCCCATGATGTGATATTCTCTTTATGTGTGTACCACCATCTTACAGGTGTGGCTCTTACTGCAAGGTCCATAGCTGCGATCCTCTGCTCCTGAGGAATTTCTTGTTCAAACTGCTGGAGAAAATCATGGATATCTGTAGACCCTAAAACAATGGAATATCATTAATCTCTGTGCCAATCCATCGCAGTGACTTAGTCATAAACGCACATCTGCGTGCTGATACTTCATAAAGCATGTTCTGCTAGTTCTCTAGACCAACATCCAAATCCGATGCGCATGAGTTGTCGCATCGCCAACTAATGTTCCCTTCTGTAGTTGGATTGATGTAGTCACTCTGGTTCGTAGTCATCTGATAGAGGCTCTCCATATTATGTGCCTCTTCCTCTGCTCGGATAGGTTCAATGTATCTAGGACCCTAAAGAGGATCCAACACTGCGATGACCCAGATCTGCGCATCCTCCAAAGTCATTTGTCTTCTCTTTAAGTCGATAACAACCATGTTATTGATTTCCCAATCAATACCTAGTAAAGCTGGGTATGGTCTACTATCGCCAATGATTTCTATTACTTCAAAGTCTACAAAGCTACGAAATCCGTCAATGTCAACTGGTATGTGTGGTAATTGACCAAGTGGCGATACCCTCTGCTGATTAGCTAGTCTCAGATGGATAGGTGATCTGACTAACTTAAGGCTACCCATCTGTTCCCATGTATGTTTAGTCAGAACATTTACCTCTGATCCTATATCTAGGATTACCTCATCCATTTCAAATTCTCCAATCTGTGCTGTGAGCCTCATCTCTCTTCCTGTTCTTGTATGGCCCATGATACTATGAATAGCATGCTGTGCGCTGCTCATGAGAGAAGATTGCTGACACTGATCTACGATGTGCTGAAGCTCTCCGATAGCTTTGTCATTTCTCACAAGTTTCAAGCAACTGCGCAAGAAGGATTGTACACTTCCTGTCGATTCATCCTCGTCGCATCTTCTCGATGTGGTAGCCTGCGATATCTGTACAGGACTAACGCCACAAGGTGTCTACTATGGTATGCCCCTAGATGACAGTACCTGCGATCCTGATTATGTAGGGTCATTAAAGAAATTATTAGCTTCCTGGAATGTCTCTTTATTCTTCTGCAGGTTAAGTGGTGTTGATTTATTAGTAGCTTTGCGCACCCACTCCTAACCTGTGTTCTTTTCAATACCCTGTGATGTTCCACTAGTGGAAGCACCGCTATGAGTCACAATGTTGACTCTTTGTTCTGGCTCTTTCTGCTCGCCAGCAATAAGCTGAATGTTCTGGTTTACTGCTGGCTTAGGCTCTCTGATCTTGGCTATCAAGACAGGACATTCTTCTATGGTGTGATCATAGGACTTGCAGTAATTACATGTCGTAGTAGGGTCCTGACAGTCCCTAGCATAATGTCCTACAACTCCACAGTTGTAACAAGTGATCGGTCCACAACCATGGCCAAATCCTTCACCACGGCCAAAGCCTCCTCCACGGCCTCATCCTTTAAATCCTCCACCATGGCCAACATGATCCTGTTCATGTTGTGGTCCTACTACTGGACCCGGTGTCTCTGAATGGACTCTGTAGAAGTCATGCTTTCTATCAACCATAAGTTCATAAGCTCTGTAGTTATGTTCATCATGGCCTACCGACTTGCAGAAGTTACAATATAAGTTCTTAGGGGTCTGTACATACTTCTGAAGTAGAGGGAATTCCTGAGGTCTATGTCCTCTTGTTCTGCAAAGTTCACACCATGGCCCGTGGGTCTGTGGTAAGGGGTTAGGAGCCCCACTTGCTAGATATTCTACGAAAACTGGACAGTTGTCTTTAGTATGGCCCTGTGCTTTACACTTTGTGCACCATATTTCTTGTGCAATCTCTTTGCCTTTCTTGATCTCATGCAACTGTAACGTGAGATTGGCTAACTGGTTTTGTAAGGTTGTCATGCCTATACTAGTCTCGACTAGAGGTGAAGCCTCTAGTTTCATTTCCATCTCCAACGCTTCATCCTGCGTTTGGAGTTTCTGCTGCATTAATGGCAGTCTGATGTGAGGGAGCAGTGCTGCGATAAACCATTCTTTATGCTGCTCCGGCGTGAACTCAAAGCTGACTTGGTCTATAAGGGCTTTTAATTTCTGGTCAAAGTCCCATACTGATTTTGAAGGTAACTATTTAATGTCTTTGAGCTCTATGATACACTACGACTCAGACTTAGGTTTTTTAAACTCTTTGATCATGGCAGTCCTAACCTGTATGAGCGTTCTGGGTAGTGCTGAGGTATACTTCATATACCATGTTAAGGCTTGTTTTCTCAGTGTAGTGACCAAATGTACAAGTTTAATATTATCATCTTGGATCCCTTTAATAGTCCATACTGCTTCACATAGGAACCAGTGTTGTTCTGGGTCTTCTGCTCCTATACCCTTAAAGGTAGGTAGTTTCATATCATCCCCCATTCTATTTCTACGTGGTGGATGCTGATTTGTTGTGTTACTACCACTCGACGGTGTAGATGTAGGTGATGTAGCGGTAGTAGGTACTGTATGGGAGCTACTGGATGGAGTTCCTGTAGGATTGTTCTGAGTCCCAGTTGCTTTCTGAGGGGTGTAAGGGTGGTAAGGGATACCCCCTTCTGTTCTATCTATATTAATATGACTCTATTCTCTAGTATGGTCTGGACTGTTTTCAAAGACAGAAGATCTGAAATCTACTTTATATTTCTTTCCACTACGTGTACATCCAATGTCATCAAAATCACTCTCAAACTCTTGTGACATTACACTTACTGAACTTACTGGTCTGAGAATATATCCATTACTCCTTTTTCATGTAATAACATCTTAATGGACAAATTTAAAGAGTTCAGGTACTTACCGCGATATCCTTTGAAGAAGTACCGATCGGCTTCGCTGAAGCTTTTTGTTTGATCGACTGCAAACTCTGTAACGAATCCTTCTAGCACACTCGCAAGCCAGAAGTCCACTGCCCGTGAAATGGGGTTATCTATACTCTATACGGTCTGAATCAGCTCTGGTGTCCAGACAATGTTCCTCTTCTTCTTGAATATATTCTTGTCTGTCAACTTTGATAACCAGTCATACAACTCGTTTGCATAGGTTGCAAAGAATATTTGATGCAGGTCTGTGAAGATATGTTTTTGTAACCAGGCCTCTGTACTAAGCCTAGGACTCTTGTTTTCTTTCTTTGCAAATTCTTTTTCCTTTGACTCAACCCACTCGTTAAGTTCTTTTTTTGTAGGATGCCAACAGAACATCAGCACTCAGTTGTTCAAAACCAGCAACGAAACCATTTGCTGGTTACTATGGGTAGACCCGGGTTTACTGTAATGTACCAACAACACCCCTAGCTCACTAGCCCTTTTGGCGACAGACCGTGGAGCAGCCTAAAGTCTCACCCGAAGTGATTCTAATGGGTTGGTCAAAGACTCAAGTGTCCTCGACCAAGTTCGGTAGCATCCTAGTGTCTTGCAACTCTTCTTGGCCAGCGGGTTCTCTCTCTCTCTACAAGCCGCAGTATTCCCTCTCCTGCAGACTCTGCGATGAAATTGACCCTTATATCATTTCCGTTCCTTGGACAACGCGCGACTCTCTCCTGCACTTGACCCTTAACCTATGGTATCTCGCACCACAGCTCATTTAATGGTGCAATATTGCCTCTCTGCGATTTGATACCGCTTACAAGCAGGTTTCAATACTCGTGTACACACTATGCCCAAAAGATTTCTCCAACTTGGGTATAATGGATCAGTCAGCCTCCACCGTGGTGTTAGGCAACTTCACTTGACCTTCTTACGGCTTGGCACACTTAACATTTCCTGTGCTCAACTATGGGCCTCGACATACAGTGATGCTTAACACTATGACTATTAACTGTCATAAGGGAAACATAGATAAACTCTTATATAGAATACTTAGTTCACTCGAATTGCATTTATCCTTCTATAGTGTTGTAAACTGAATGAGAACGTACATACAATTAACTGTAAGCAATGTTCATGTAATAGATGACAGATAACAATAAACAAATACAATCACATGAATCAATCACATAACATACTGGTTTTACGTGGTTCACTTCCAGGGTAGAAGCTACGTCCATGGGAACTGGTTTATATATTATAACTTGAAAGAGTAAACACGGTTCTGCTGCAACTCATATGCGGCTAGAGATCTTCTGGGTAACTCCGCACACAGCCTAGAGCCCTTCTCTCTTAGATCTCTTCTCTTCCTCTATATTGTCTTCTTACAATATACTCTTCCTCTCTCTCTCTCTCAATCCCTGCGGATTGTTACATTCACGCTCAACGAGCTAGCTACTGGTTATAGTAAGATAGCTACAAACTGAAGAACAGAACCAGAGCTCGACTCTTATAATACAACTAACTATGAGCTAACAGACTCATTGACTCTCTGAGTGTCTGTCTAACTAATTGTCTGAATAGCTAACCTTTTACAATGCAAAATACATGCCTTTATAGGTGGCCCGAAGGTCTCACCATTACAACACTGTGGGCCTATCCCAACAGTAATCCCCCAAAACCCTAATTTGTGACAATCGGCTTATCTATACTTGGAGTAGCCGCTTTCTGTCACCACCACTCTCTACAGTCTTCCATGCTTCCCGGCGCTGACCATGGGTACCGACGCCGCTTCCTTTGTCTCGTCCCTTCTTTCCTTCCTATTGAATACCTCGGCCCACTACTCCTTTTCTATTTATGAAGGTAGTTGAGCTCTCCTGTCTCCACCGCTGCCTTAAGTGCAGTGGGTGAGCTCTCTCCTCTCGGCTATCCAGGTACTATTAACTTTGACTTACTTTGTTCAAAATAGCAGCTTTTCCTGTAGCTGCGAGACCTTACTCCAACACTTTGAATTAGGTACAAGTCCTGGTAGTAAATCAATCCTAAAATCCAGATCTCTCTTTGGAGGTAATCCTGGAATTTATTTTGGGAAAACATCTTAGAAATCTTGTAGGATTGGAATATCATTGAATTTCAGCTAATGTTCTTTATCTATATGTTCTTTATTTAATATATGTACAACAAAGACATTACAACCTTTCCTTACAGCCTTTTTCATTTGTAAGGTTGAGATTTGTCTAACAAAAAATTTCATAGGTATTCCTTTGACCGTAATTCTTTCTCCTTTATCATTCAAACAAGTAAATGTTTTTTAAAAATAATTTAAAACTACTTGATGACTTTCCAGCCAATCCATACCTATTAAAACATTATAAGATTCTAATGGTAATGCATTTAACTTTACTTGAGTTTTGAACTAACTCATAAACAAGTCACAGTTTTCAACATAATTAACTACTTTCTTTTTTGTCCATGTAGCTAACTGGACTACCTAAGACTTTTCAAACTTTTTCAAAGATAAATTGCATTTTCCCACTGTGCTAGTTGACACATAGCTTAAACTAGAACCTAGGTCAATCAGAATGGAAACAGGCTGGTTTTGTGTCATACATTGTATTTCCACCATGGAGTTTTGATGATCAGACTGTCAATTTTCCAAGGTTGCATTTATTCTAGGAATTTCATTTGCTACATCTCCAACTGTTTCCTCTTCCTGAATGGTATGCACATTGTTGTAATTCCTCCTTATGTTCGGATAGTCCTTTTCATAGTGAGGTCCTTGACATTCCCAACACTTTATAGGTTCTTTATGTTCATTATTTTTAACATAATTATTAGGCATATCTCTGCCTTTTGGTGCTATAATGTTTTGTTTTGTTTTACCTTTGAAATTTGTTCCTTGATATTTATTCTTAGAGAAATTTTGAGAGTTGTTTCCAAAACTTTTATTAGGGTTAAAACCTTTTTTTATGGTCAAAGTTACTTTCTCTCTTATTCTTCCAGTTAGGTATGTTTTCTCTCATTTTACATTGTTCGTAAAAGAAGTCGGTTTTTCTCATTGCCTCTTCAAGGGCCTTTGGATTATCAAATTCAATTCTATCCCTGAAGCTAGTAGGAAGACAACTTAGAAACCTTTGTATTTTGGGCTTTTCGTCAATTATGTATGGTACATATCTTAGTAAACTTAGAAATTTGCTACTTAACTCTTTCATTGTTATTGAACCTAGTTTCAGTTCACAAAACTCTTTAGCTATTTCTTCATAATATTGTTCAGATAAAAAATTGCTTTTAAAGTATTTTTTAAAGACTCTCTGGGTTAAATACTTTTCCTTAACTGTAATGTCCCCAAAATTTGAAAAAAAAAATATTAGGCTAGTCAAATACGACCTGTGCTAGACATTATCTAAACTCATGCGGAATGTGTCACAATTTGTTTTATTGCACTGTATTGTTGTAAGTTGTTATTACTTGCTTCTCTTTGTTTTATTGATATGCTTATCAATGTAATTCTATGTTGTCATTATGTTACTTAATATTCGATGGTTACGTTACTTACTCATTGGTTATACTGGTTGATTATTGTTTATGAATAAATCTGACTTAACTTGTATTGTCAAGGGGTGGAGTGGCGAGACTTGTTTCCCTTGTAAACACCTGCAAGGTAACTGTTTCTACATGTCGCTACAAGGCTTACTTAGTTCTTTTGGAACTAATGCACTTCTTTTCTTGTTGCGTGCAAGTGCACTTGACGACAGAAAACTAACTATGATGGTGACCTAAAGACATATTCTCTATACTACTTGGATGTCAAATAAACTTACAGACATATCCGAGTGATTATTATTATGGTCGTTTTATGCAAGGCTAGTGTTACTAGCCTATGTTGTACTGGTTACTATTATGGTTTGTGGATTTATGACATTGATTTAATTACTTCTGTACTTTAACATTTACACTGTATACAATGTATATGGATTATCATATTATAACATGATCCTTGGTTTATTAAAGTCCTTGTGTATAAGTTTGTAAACATAACAATAGCCCTCCATGGAATATTCCATATGCCATGGATTATGGCTATACCCTAAGTATATGATACACATGTTGGGGTGTATATGTTGCATGGCGATTAAACGTTGCTCTACGTTGGGGGGTGACATGAACTATATACATTGGGTTTTGATTTTTGGTAATGGAGGCCAAGGTGGTGAATTTAATGTGCTTGGAAAAGTGTGGGTCTCAAGCTTAGGGATTGGACTAGCACAATGGTTTGGTTCATTTGCGAATTGGCTGCGTGATCTCTGCCTCCTATCTGCTTTGTGACGTGGAGCTTTGGAGATTGGCTGCATTGGAAGGTTGTCTTCCAATCTGGTTTAGCAGCGTTTGTATTGTTGTTCAGGTTGGTATTTCAACATACTCCTCATTGAAGCGTTGGTTTTGTTGCAGGTTGTAGGTTTTGGACAACGTGGGTCGTGGGTCTCCCTGGTGGTCATCACACTACCCATTAAGGGTAAGCCCTGCTATAACAAGTCGAATTCGCTCCTTCTCTTGTGTGGGTGTTGTGACAGAGCTTGAAGCTCGTCGTTGGTTGAATGTTTGGTCTAGGTTTTAATGGCTGCAAATGGAAAAAGGGATCATCTGTAAATTTATTTCAAGCATCTAGTGATGCGTTTATGACTTGGGGTTTTTGTTTGGGTTTAGCGCCTTCAGCCGAGACTAAATGCATTTTGGTTTTGTAATTGAATACTCTGTTCAGTAATGTTGGCCGTAGTGAATACTTATGCCTCTACGATTTGTTAATAGGTTTATGTTTGGGTAATGGCGACGGCACCATTGCTTGCAATGGTGCAAGGCCTTGGATACACGACTGTGTAAATTATTATATTGGTTTATAATGGTTATTTTGTACAGCATTTTGATACTGTGTGTATCATGGTTGTGATTCTTAGTTTGGTGCTAGTTTGACTCTGTGTAGATTTATAATTCTTGTTTAGGTTCTTTGTATAGATTATTAACAACGTTATTTTGGCCTTTGGAGCCTTTCCATAGATGGCAATGGCATTCCCTCCATTAGAGCAACGATTGTGTAATAGATGAATGAAATGTTGAATTGTGGTTTTAATTCTTACCTATGTATTCAATTTTAAGAGGTTGTAACTGTGGGTTTACCCTACGAATGAATGTTGTTGTTGTTGCTTAGCGTTGACAGAGGTTTTAATGGCTTTATAATACGGTTTATTGTTTTGCATAACTGGTTGTGAGCCATGTAGAAGATATAGCGTGTAATTTTAACCTGGGGTTCTTAATGTTGTAAGTGGTTATAATGTGTTACAGTCTGTATGATTTAATGTAAGAATTGGGGAAACGTTGATAGAGCAATAGTTGCAGGCTTTGTTTTTCTTTATGGCAATTAGAGTGGTTTTTGTGTTTGATAAATAAAATGTTACATCGTTTATTAAGGATGATAGCGAATCCTACAGGATTTGATGTGGTGATTTGTAAATGTATAAGGGTGAACTCCAAAGGATTCGATCATGTGTCATGATGGTTGTAAACAATGATTATTGTAATGACATGTTTGGGAATTCATGCCCACAGGATTCGATCCTATGACTTCTTTTCATTTATGCAATATTTTAATGAGTTATGTGCATAAAATTATGGTTGACTTATTATGTGGAAGTTTTCTTATGATATACGATTTGGATAAATGTATTTTGTGTATTACTTATATGGTTTGGTTATTATAAACGAGAATGATTTGTGTTTAGTATTGTTTATTTATATTATAAACTTCAGACCATCAGATGGTCTCAATGGATTTAGTTTGTTCTTTATTTTGTTATTTTGATTATGTTTATGTTAGTAATAAACAATGGTAATGATTTACTTTTAGGTTTTATTTTAAAGATTACACTAGTACTATAGATACTAGATAGTCTTTTTGCTTTAAATATAGTTATGCTGGCAATATGAAATATGCCTGTAGAAACCATATATAAATATATGTATAGGCTCTGTTTAAAGTAGTTCTAGGTATTGGAAAATAAATTTAAAGCTAGGAAATAAAATGCATAAATAAATTGGAAGAACAAAACCCTAAAATATTCTTCAACAAGAAATAAATTGCAGACATAGATTTAGAGTAAAACATAAACCCTTAAATATTCTAAACAGGAAATAAATTGCAGACATAGATTTAGAAATAAAACATAAACCCTTAAATTATGGAGTAGGAAATAAATATCAGAAATGAACTAGGGAACAACATCCTTAAATACTTAACTAGGAAATGTACTAGACATGAAAGGGAAAAATCAAGAACCTCGTACCTGCAAGGTGAAGCTCGTACCTGCAAGGTGAAGCTATTTCAATGACTGAAAACCTGTGCACTCAATTACCCAGCATTAACAAATTCACAGACAGATCTAACCTCTGTATAGATAACCGAATCACTTGAGAACTACCACGTTCCACCCAACCATGACCTGGAACCGTTCCTAGTTTTAATCTAGATCCCCCCAAGCTAGTTCCAACATGCAAGTAGCTTAGAGCTCCTAAGGTAAGGATTCCCTAACTAGGATATCGGGTTCTTAATCATTTATCATTTTTCCTCTTAGGAAAATGTTCTCCAAGAACTCTCTTGAGAATAATCAGGCAGAATAATGAATCATCAAAAAGATAGAAGATCCCCGAGCCTCTCTTTAGCTTGGGTCTTTATAGGCAGACTTTTCAGTCAAAGGGGCAGTTAAATCAAGAATCATTTGATTTCTTGATTTAACCATTTTATTTAATTTAGGCACTTTTAATATTTAACTTATGAACTTTTAACTAGTTCCTATTTGGACGCTTGTAGGTATTTTTGATATTTAATTATCTTTTAGTAATAATATTAATAGATGGAGCCTTTCATTCTTTCTTATACTATTAATATTATTACTATGCTTACTCTTTATACATACCATGTACAAAATATATTCTTATATATATATAATTTGTTAACATTTGTCTTTATGTATCGCATAACATGATCCCTAAACTTATGACACTTTCTTCATTAAGGCCGTTAGATAGGTGGTTAGGTCTACTAGGCTAGGCAACTATAAACATCCTTGCATGTTGGATTCCCTCGTATAACATTATAGTTCTTTAGTACTAGATGAGATACAGAAATTCAAAATTTCATTTAATCACTTATAAATAAGTTAGATGAGATCAATATTTTACTCGAGTCGTTTTCACTCGACATAATTAATTCTTTTTAATAACTCCTAGCGCTTATCCAGAGCCCATACTCAACGTTAAAAAATAGGGAGTTACAAACTTAGTGCAATTATAGAACTCCTCGCTCAATACTAATGCTAGGATGTACTTGTAGGATACACCTAGGGATACAATGGCTAAGGATTCGATGTTCCAGAGCTTATGCTTAACATCAACTTGGAAGGCTCGAGGGTTTACTCTCAACACTTCCAATTTATCTTTTTCATGTGCTTCAGAGCTTCCTGCTCAACACAAAGGTTTTCATAACTCGTGTTCCAGAGCTTCTCGCTCAACACAAACATATAAAATACTCATGTTCTCCAGAGCTCCTTTCTCAACATAAAACATCTCATCAATCATGTGCTTCATGGTCCATGCTCAACACATAAAATCATACATAAAACATATGTAATTGGCTTACGCCTAATATTTCAAACAAATCATCACGTTCATATGCAGTGAGGTTCTAGACCCAATATACTTGAATAAAACATCAAAGTAACATCATAATCAATGGGGCTTATGCCCATAAGGGTTAGGTCAAAATTCAGGATATTACATCCCTCCCCACTTAGAACAACACCGTCCCTGGTGTTCTAGGGACTAGGAATGAAATCATGAAACAAGGCAGAGTAAGCCTTTCTCATTGTGGCTTCATTCTCCCAAGTAGTGTGATCGGCCTCAAAGTGATTCCATTGCACTTTCAACTGGACTATGGTGTGCTTCTTGAGCTGCACCTTTCTCTTGTCCAATATATGAAGAGGTTCAAGGGCAAACTCCCCTTTAGGTTCCACCTGTAATAAGGACCAATCAATTACATGTTTAGTATCATAAACATATTTATTTAATAAAGATGCATGGAACACATTATGGAATTTTATGTGAGCAGGTAATGCTAATTCATATGCCATTGTCCTCCCTTAGCCAGTACCTCAAAGGGTCCACAAAATCTAGTTGCTAACTTACTGCACCTTCCCAAGCTCAACGAGCTTCATTTTTCTTTTACTTTCAAGTAGACATGGTCACCTATTTGATAATCTTTATCAATTCTTTTCTTATCCACATTGCTTTTATGGTGGTCTTGTGCTTCTTTAAGATTCCCCTAGACCTTGGTAAGAAATTTTTCCAAGTCCTTTAATAAGTCAGGCCCTAACATGAGCCTATCCACCGGGATGTCCCAAGTAACTGATGTTCTACACTTCCATCCATAGAGTATCTCAAAGGGACACATCTTAGCAGAAGTCTAGTATCCATTGTTATAAGAAAATTCTGCAAGATGTAGGTAATATTCCCACTTGGAATCAATCCAGGAAAATCCTATCATCCAATTGGATTTTACACAAGCTACGGAGATGATGCCACTCATGGATGTGACTTGTGATGTGGGTAGCGATGTTTTTTCAACATGATAACAAGATTTACATGCCCTCATCATAACAGATGGGTAACTGGAAATGCTGGATAAACATTGAAGTTAATGAGGAGAAGTATGGATAAGTAGCATGGGGCAGCTCAATGTACCTTTTGGATGCAACACTTGTGAGTGTGTGCTGGAATAGCCACAATTGGATATAATCATGTACTATACTGTTAGATGAACACTATAAGTGGAATGAAATGATGTGGTTTCAAGGGTCTTATCTAGCCTTTCCCTTAAACTTAGATATTTATGATGGGAGTTTGGTAAGCATGGGAGGACATAACAAGTCATAATGGATGGGGTCATTCATCAACCGTGCCAAATAAGGAAGGCCGGGACTAGCCCTAAATGGTATACTAGGACCGTGACTAGATCGAGGAGGTCTAACAATGGTGTTGGGACCGTCGAGCATGTAGTTTCCACGTGCAAACGGGGGTTGGTATGGTTGACTTACAACAATAGGAGTAGTCACTAGAAAGGTGTGAATAGGCGAAATAGTGGTAGAATGGTTAATGCCCCCATGCATAGATGAAGGTATGATATGAACCATGGTGGTTGGAGTGGAGCCACCACTAGTGGGTAGCAAACCAACAACAGTGTGTTCGGTGGTGAGGGGCCCACTAGGACCGAGACCTGTAGGTCTAGTAGAAGGGATACCCAATATGACGGGTGGAGCTGTCACGAGTCCACTATCAACCATCCTCCCTTTTAGGAGTTTGGTGCACCAGCCATGGGGCTAGATGGGGTGATGAACAAGGTAGGATCAGATTGATAAGAATCGGAATCAGACTCAAATGCAATGTATGGCTGTGAAGGTGGTGAATGACACCAAATATGGATCTGACATGGCGGTTCAAGGAACCAAACTAAGGGGTATTCCCCCTAAGTATTTGCGATTAGCGTGATGGAGCAATGGTGGGGTGATGGTGTGTTATATGATGAATGAAGGCTCAAGGATGTCAAACAAAAGCTCAAAATTCCAACTACATCCAAGTGTGCAAAAGGAGAGCTAGTAAATGGTAGCATGGAGGCCAAAAAGTAAGCTCTAAAACTTAACTACAACAACGTGTCGCGAGTTACAACAAGCGAGTTTACAAAAAATCGTCTAGAAAGACAATAAGAAACACTACCTATAAAGAAAATGGCGCACTAACCTATGGGGTATAAGTGCAAGCAAACTCCTAGCTACAAGATGGAATCCCCTCACAAATTGTATCCTCTGCCGGGTGGTCAAATATGCAATCAAACAGTATGAAATAGAAGAACTAGAGGCTAAGAGAATCTCACTACCAAGAGGGAACTAAGGTAAAAGAGACCTAATAGACTAGAAACTAGGCTACCTCATTCATGACATGCCCGGGATGGTTTCTTGGCACTTCAACCCTTTGGTACTCGACAACTAATATGTCCTCGGCATGCACGAGGAGGACTATGAAGGGTTAGCCTTCAGTGCATAATGGAGTGCGGTATTCCACTCTAACTTCTGGAACCCCTTCATTGTGGCTTACTCCCATAGAGAGGGGGGCTTCCCGAAAAATTGGTCGTGACTATGTCAACCTCCACTAGAGGATTTTGGAACCCTAGAGAATAAAAACTATGCCTCAAATGTAAGTGGAAAAGGGGTGTTATTAGGAGCCTATCCCCAGTGTCCTAACTTAACTACAATATTGTTTTGGTCCTCAAATGAGGTTACACTGTTGGTTGAGTTAATTTAAATTTTAGGGTCAGCTTGGGGTCATGAACCAAGCATTTTACTTTAGGGTGTGAGATGTGTGCACAAGTGATGTGTAATGTATAAACCCCAACGATCTCACAATCAAGACAAAATTGTAGAAAAATAAATAGCAATAAATGACAGTAAATATTTTTCAAAACAACTAATTCTTCCAGAAAACACAATGTACACAAGTAAATGAGCGCATAAGAAACTTAAGAGGATGTAGGAAACACACGAGGGGTATCAAATACCAATATCGACTAAGGGGGCTCACATACAAGGAAAATAGGACCACAAAACAAACTAGGGGACCATAATCAATCAAATCTAGAAGGAAACAATCGAGGAAGGTGTTGAACACAGACAGGGGGTATGGAAAGGGCCTCAAACACTAGGAATGAAAAAATTGTAGGTCACACCTGTCGGCAGAATAGGTGCAGTCAGGGTCGCATAGAACTATAAAACAATCGTGATCAAGGAAGAAGATCAATAGAAAGATTCAGGTCGCACAAAACAACAGTTTTTGCGCAGCAGTTCACACAAAATCGGGTCATAGTAGTGAACATGATCACTCTAGAAGCCTATACAAGTGTGATCTGGAGTTTTTGTCTAGGTCACACTTATCTAGGCAGAAGGAGCAACTTAGGTCACGCTTATCAAGAAAAATAGTGTGAACTGGGTCGCAGCTTTCTACCAAATAAGTGCGATCCGACTGTAACTAAGGGTTTTTTAAGAAAAAACTTTCGTCTTGGGCTGGGGGAGCAGGAACTGTGACAAGACTGGTTTATATCTGTCATAGGGGGGTCATACTGGTGGCGACCAAAGGAATCCAAATATAACAATCTAGCAAAAACACCTGCAAAAACAGAGATCCAAGGGAATCGAGACAGTGGAGTCACCAAAATTGTAGTGGGGATTTCTCCCCTACTATGTGCAAAAGCACCTACTCTAGATATGTTGGATCGAAGGGTAGAGTTCATGGTGCAAGGGATTTCTCAACTTCGACTTACAATAACCAATAACAACAATTTAATATTTTTAATCTAACTAATGCAATAAAATAACAGAAAAAATACATTTAACTTGGGCCACTACAGTCGTTTGAGGAAATGGTCCATAGGCTCCCATGATCCCGGTCTTCGTTTATCTCCAACAAAGGGTTGTCACCAAAAAAGAGATTTAGAGTTTCACGGAGATAACTTGACGTGCAACATGGCATAGTGTGGCGAAAGGATATGATGAACAAAAAATTCTGAAATGTGTAAGGAATGTCAAAAAGTTTAGGAATGTGTAAAAACTGTCGTGGCGAAACATTCACAATGTATTTATAAGATGATCCAAGGTTTTCTTACCATGGTAATGAGCCATGATATTTTATTGTTCATGGTATTTGTCCATGGTTTTTTACCGATTCTAATTTTTAGGGTTTTTTTGTCATTTTTGGAGAGAGTATGGTTATGTCACAATAAATGCTAAACTTCCATGTATTTATGGGGGAATGGATATTAATGTTTTGGACCAATTTTGGTGGAATTTTAGTTGTGAAGGTCAAAATAGAGGAAATAATGGTTGGACTATGATGTATAATTATGGTGTGGACCATAGAGATCTATGTGGACAATTTAGTGTTAACACGCCTTTCTTTTGAAAAGTGGTTAAAGGATTTGATATTCTCAAAAACATTTCTATAAATATGCGATAATACCATGTTATTCCCTTAAATGGCCTGATGTCATGTACAACAAATGGTACATGCCACTCTTAAATAACCTTAACTTTAGCAGGACCAAATGCTACACCTTTTTCTTAGATGGCATGTCCCAAATGCTGTACTTCTCTTTTATAAAAGTCGTGTTTACTAAGTTTTGTGTAAAGTTGATGTTCTCTTAAATTTTGCAAAACCATTCGTAAATGTTCTTCATGTTCCTTCTCATTATTTGAATAAATTAAAATATTGTCAATGAATACTAGCACAAATTTGTCAAGATATTTGCTTAATACACTATTCATCATACTCATAAAGGTTTCATGAGCATTAGTTAGTCCGAAAGGCATAACAACAAATTCATAATGACCATATCTCGTTCGAAATGTAGTTTCATGGATTTGTTCTTCTTTAACCCGTACCTAGTGATAACATGATCTATGGTCAATTTTTGAGAAAATCTTGGCCTCTATGACTTGATCAAACAAATCATCAATTTTTGGTAATGGATATTTTTTTTTAATTGTCATTTTGCTTAGTTGTATGTAATCTATACTCATTCTAAAAAGTGTTGTCTTTTTTTTAACAAACAAAACTGGGGCTCCCCAAGGTGACACACTAGGTTGAATGTATTTATTGTCAAGCAACTCCTGTAGTTGCTTCCTTAACTCTGTAAGTCCTGTAATCTTCATATAGTAAGGAGCTCATGATATGGGTGCAGATCCAGGCATTAAATCTATAATAAATTATAAATCTCTCTTAGGAGGTAGTCCTGGTTTTTCATTGAGAAATACATAATGAAACTCCTTAAGGATAGGAAATTGATCTAATGTTGTTTTTGACTTCCTGGATTCATTTTCCACTATTTTAATTGCATAAAGTTGACATCCTTTCCTAATGCACTTTTTGAGTTGTACATGGGAGATTTTTCGTATGGACACAGGCTTGTAAATTCCTTTTATGGTATGATAATTACCCTTCTCATCAATACAATTATAACTTTTATGTAAACAATTAATAATGTTCTTTTGAGATTCCATCCAATCCAAACCAATCAGAATGTCATAGGATCCTAAAGGAAGTATGTTTAAGTTAACTAATGTATCCATTTCATTAAAACTCAACTCAGACCCTTTTATTATCTTTGTGACTCTTCGTTTTACTCTTGTTGCTCGTTGTACCAACCATGCTCTTTTTCTCTTTTACTTTAAAATTTCACATTCCTAAACTATTCTTGGTACAATGTAACTTAAACTAGCTCTTGAATCAATAAGAATGGAAACATATGTGTTCAGGATTTTACCTTCTACTTCTAACATAGTGGTCTGAAGATCTGCTTGCCGATCTTCAAGAGTAGTATTAATTCTAGGCACACTTTTAGCTATGTCATTGATTGTAGAAGCTTCTTGCAGAATGTTTATGGGGAGCATTTTTATGTTAGGATGGTAAGGACAATTTCTGTATAATTGCGTCCCATTACAACCCCAACATTTTATTTCTTTTGTGTTATTATTCCATCCTCTATTAAGAGTTCCTATACTTTTTGCTCCATTGCTTGCAGTTGAACTTGGCCTATGATAATTATTATATGTATAACGTCTTGATCCCTTCCTAAAGGAGAAGGTTTAAATCCTTTCATGCATTCATCCATCTTTTCAATTTTTATTTGTATTTTGCCAAGTTCTACTTAATTAAGATCTTTCTTTAAATAGAAGATAGCACATTTTAGCTTTCCTAATTGCTTCATCCATATTCTTAGGCATATCAAATTCAATTGTGTCCTTATAGGCTGAAGGTAAACAACTGATAAACCGATATACTTTTGAGTTTTCATCCTTCAAATATGGTACGTAACGTTGTAAATTAACAAATTTAATACGAAATTTTTCATAATTAATTGTCTCAATCTTAACGCATTAAACTCTTTGTCACTTTTCGTCATAATATCGCTCTGACATGTACTTTCTCTTTCCAACTCAACTCATTACTACATATTTTATTTGTGTTTTTTGCTTCCTTCCACCATAGGGCAATTTTCCCACTCTGTTGGAAAATAGCCAAACGTTCTCTCAAATTATCACCGTAACTGTATACTTGAAAATATCATTTTATGTTTAACAAACAGGATTCAACAACTTCTTTAGATTCCCCATCAAACATTGGAGGTCTCAATTTATTAAATTCCCCCTGTAATTCAAAAGGTTTCCCTTTTTGTCTCTTATGTCTAGGTTCATCATTTTTTTCTTTCTCTCTAGCTGTGAATTGAAAATTATTTGGGGTTTATTCACTATTGTAATATTTTGTCTTTTCCTTCCCTTGCTAGCACTGCAAGAGATTTGACCATTATTTTTCTATGGTGCTTGGTTTGTTAAACTTTTTAAAATTAATTCATATATTTGTTTTTGTCCTGATTTAACATTAATCAGTTTGATGTTATTAGCCTTAAGACTGTCTAAATCAGCCTTCAAACTTCTCATAGTTTCTAACATTTTTTATTGCACCTCAATATTACGTTTTGCCTCATGTTATACATAAAGACTTGTGTTTTCTAGTAACAACATTCCTTCAGGTACCATTTTCTTCTTCCAAAATTTGTCCAGGTTCAGCTATTTATATGTCTTCTTCTTTTATGTTTGCATGAAATATCAATTTTGTTACTTCTCAGAAATTATGTAAACACACACACACACATATATTTCTGAATGTATAGCTAAATATGTATGTGGTGACCCATTAGGTCCAAGTGCTATAACCTCGCTCTTATACCATTTGTAACATACCAAAAAACAAATTACCCAGGTTTATATCACGCAACTCTAAGCATAAATTACTTCTCGTAATGGATAGGGTGACTTAAACTTTCAGCTCTTTATATACAAAGTTTTGGACAAAGGATAATGTGATTACTATCGAAGTAACTTACTCTTTTATGAATATGACAGGTTAGCTAGATTCGTGATTTACTTAGCCATTGAGTTAACTCGATTTTATACTCTTACAGGTGTCCATCATGTGATGATCCTAAAGGATTACAACTTAGCAAGAGAATGATTACTTTGGAAGTTTTTATGACATTAGTTATCAACACATTACCATGGTTGATTAACATAAATTATTTTAACATTGACATTATTACATTGTACCAATTTCATGTGGTTTATTTGGCGTCCCAATGTAAGTGCTTTCCAGCTCGCAACACTTCACCTCCTCGAAATTCCAAGTCAATGGTTAAAACTTGCAGCGATAATTTACCGTGTTCTTCTTATGTGCAGTTGTTTTTGAGAAATCATGGTCGTGCAATGGCACTGCTCCTTTGTTTAAGGTGGAAATACCATTGTGACTTTCCTTTCTATGGTGTATAGTTCAAGTTCCATTCTTTTCTACAGGGTTAAAACTTAACGTTTCTCTTGCTGATGACTCTGCATACGTTATTCTTCCCTTGCCACTGTATTCATCTCAATAGTTAGTGTGACAAGAGTTTTGCAAGTTATTCAATTGGTCTTTATAGTTTGTGGATAATAACTATTACAGCTTGGATTTAACATGACGAGGGTTCTATGTTTTATTTCAGTATTTACTGTTGTGAGTAAAAACTTAAACTATTCTCTATTAAAAAATACTTTTTTGCTTCTCCAAATCTGGTAATATATGTACTTAATATTGTGGCTTGTGTTGTTTATGCGACAAGTCTCCTACAACAGATGATTTGGATGTTGCAAGCAAAAGACTCTCATGATTTTATGCATAAGTCCATTTTCTCGCTTCTCTGTCATAATCATATGATCCGGATTTATGCAGGAACGCAACAGAATACACAAATAACCATAGAAACAAATGTGCAGCGGAAATAACACTTCATTTCATTAATCAATAACTGAAACTGGTTTACATACAGAATGGAAATAAACTAGCTAGAGTGCTGGTAGCTTATCTCTGAGAAGAGATGTGGCGGCTACATGCCTCTGAACTCTGTGTTATAATGAGGCTCAAAGGCTATATATTATTGAGAAACAATGGAAACCCTACACATCCAAAAACCTAACCCTAGGAGGTGAAACGCCAGAATGTGGGCTACAGTCGGGTTGCTGGGCATTTTAGGGTCGAGAAAACAGTGGCAGTACTGCAGAAGTATTTCTATTGGCCGAACCTTCGACAGGACGTTGGAAAGTACATCCGATCCTGCACTGCTTGCACCATTTCCAAACCATCCATCAAGAAGCAAGGCCTCTATACTCTGTTCCCTACCCCTAGTCGATCTTGGGAATCCATCTCCATGGATTACATGTCGGGCCTTCCTTCTACTAAGCACGACAACAACTGTGTGTT
Source organism: Pseudotsuga menziesii (assembly GCA_001517045.1). Taxonomy (NCBI): domain Eukaryota; kingdom Viridiplantae; phylum Streptophyta; class Pinopsida; order Pinales; family Pinaceae; genus Pseudotsuga; species Pseudotsuga menziesii. Next base: position 125,955 of record LPNX010710380.1, on the reverse strand, counting down.
TGTGGTCATTGACAGGTTCTCAAAGATGGCCATAATGGCGGCCTGCAAGAAGAATATCACCGCAAAATCCATTGCTAAACTCTTCTTTGAACGAGTGTGGGTACACTTTGGGATCCCACAATCTATAATCTCATATCGGGATAGCACGTTCTAGTCTAGCTTATAGTCAATGCTAGACACCAAGCTGACAAAGTCCACAGCTTTCCATCCCCAAACTGATGGCCAGATAGAGGTCGTCAATAGGATGATCATACACATTTTGCGCATGTATAACTCAAAGCATCCACGCACATGGGATGAGATCCTCCCCTATGTACAACACAGCTATAACCGGTCCCTCCACAGCTCAACCAACCACATGCCCTTTCAGGTGGGCTTGGGATTCCAGCCACTATGTCCCATTGACATAGCCATGCCATTTACAACTACTCAGGTTGTTTCAGTTCATATCCAGTCTGAAATTTCCAAGGCGAACAGCTTCATTGAGCGCATTCAACACATTCTCCAATAGGTTCATGACATATTGGACAGATCTAATGCTAAGTACAAGCAGCGACATGATCAACATCGGGTGCAACACAAATTCCAGGTGGGCGACAAAGTGTGGCTACATTTACAGAAGGAGCGCCTCGCTGGACCCCACCGCAAGCTTCACCCACTATGATATGGGCCATACACCATCACCAAGGATATCGGGGACAATGCCTTCAAGATTAGTATTCCACCATTCCTTGGTCTGCAACCAGTGTTCAATGTGGACCGTCTTCGGCCCTACTTTCCACCTCTACTGGACACATCAGACGTGGCAGAAAAACTCACACCAATAGAGTTAAACCTCGACTGCATGGAACAAGCCACAATTGATCACATTATGGACACATAGATCAAGAACACTCGTCAGTAGAAGATCCAGCTATATCAAGTTGTTAAAGCAGGCCAACTCCTTCACCAGGGAAAGTGGCTCACCAGGGACCAAGTTCAGCAGAAGTTTCCTCATCTCATGGAGGAACTCAACACAATGGGGACCATTGCTTCCTAAGGGGGGAGGAATGATCCAGGAGGATATTGGTGGCCACCCACCTATTCCACTTGGACCCCCACCATTGTTTCTTTCAATTTTCCAGTTTCCTTAATTGTAGCACAATTTACTATTTTTGGCAGTTTTCGGGTCCTAAACTTTTGGAGCCGTTTTGAGGCCCTAAACAACGTTTTTTTGGCATCGAATGGTCGGGAAAATATGAGTCCACTCTAGTCTTGATATTTGTAGTTTATGGATGTAGTCCTTAAACAGGTCTTTCTAACAATGTATCATGCGCGTCAAACGGAGGTAGTATGCTAAAGTTATGACCCTGGGAAATTGATGTAATAAGTTACCCAACGAGGCCCACATTCTAGCGTTTCACCTCCTAGGGTTAGGTTTTTTTTATGTGTAGGGTTTCCATTGTTTCTCAATAATATATAGGCCTTTGAGCCTCATTGTAACACAGAGTTCAGAGGCATGTAGCCGCCACATCTCTTCTCAGAGATAAGCTACTAACACTCTAGCTAGTTTATTTCCATTCTGTATGTAAACCAGTTTCAGTTATTGATTAATGAAACAAAGTGTTATTTCCACTGCACATTTGTTTTTATGGTTATTTGTGTATTCTATTGCGTTCCTGCATAAATCCAAATCATCATAATGGAACAAGTTTTGAATATTGAATAGAAGCAGGCATACTGTGTTCCGCCAATGTCTCTGCGTGTTGATTGTTTAGGGTTTTACTTCACCTTCCTGCTTTGTACGCTAGGAAAAAAAGAGTTGTTGGTTTAGGGTCTTTTCCCTTTACATAATGAGGAATGTATTTATCCCAAAGTTGCAGTGTAAATGTGTTTTACTTATAAGGGTTTTTCTCAATAGTTTATAAGGGAGATAAAAAAAGGTTATCTAAACTTCTTTGTGGATTTTATCTAGTTTTAATACTTAAAATGTTTATGGTGTATTAATATATTCCTATGTGATAAAACCCTCCAATGGAAGCACATAATGTATTTATTGTTCAATTTGATTTATGACTTGTCCACTGATAAACTTGTAGCTATTTATTTACCCTAATAATTACAGTTCTAGTTAATTAGTTTACTAAAAGGAAGAAGAGACTGTCTCTGCTTATCCCTAGCTCTATGTTTTTCGATTTACCGAATATGAAATTTAGAATAAAATATGCATGCTATTTTCCTTGTGATAGCCTCTTCGATCCTGAAAATAATTATTATCTGTTAGTCTTTAGGGTTTTGAACTACTCAATGTAAAGATTAGAGTTTTGTGTAGAGCTCATATACTATAAATCATGTGGTTGATTGTGTAATGAATCTATAGCTATGTATTCTAATTCAAAATATTCCCTTTTGGTCAAGGGTTACAATTCACATTAATGACTAAATATAAATAAATTAAATACAACTCAGAGACATTAAATAACTTCATAATAATGAAGAAATGGTTTTAAATTTGGTTAGATATTTTTTTCTACTCTATAGCTCTTACCCACATATTACAAAGATCATTAAGCGCATTATCCTATTTGCATTAAATATAAACAAGAAACATAATTCATACTCATCATTAAACAAGGATTTAGATTATTGAGGAAACATATCTAAATTATTTCTGGAACTAGAAAGTAAACAGCCATGTACCACCTAGCCTTTATAAACCTTGAAACTTTTCATTCTACAAGGTCTCCACCCCCTTGCCTAGAACCTGAGGCTATGGCTCACTTTTCCAGCTTTCAAGTCACCACCAGTCTAATAATCATAGTTAGTTACTACAGAACCTAGCACCTTCAATGTGCTCACTGAAGGTTCTACTTTAGATCCTAGCACCTTTTAGATGTTTGCTGGTAGCTTTGTGTTATTTCTCAATAGTTTACCTAGATCCTACACCACCTTGGGTGTTCTTTGACAACTCTCTCCTCTATTTTCATGTTTCTTTTTTCTTAAGCATGCCCTCATTTCATTTTGCCTATGACTTTAATAGTTGATAACTAACTCTCCTCCAAGACTGTCCACTTGTCTTTGTAAATATAATTGAGGAAAAAGTTACCATCATAAACTCAGGTTTTGCCAATTACCTGCATGGTTGCCTAACTTTTGTATCCAGATAATCACATTTGTATTAAAGAAATAAAACTTATACAAAATTATTAGTTGCTAACACACGAGTAAAAATTAAATATAGTTGCTTTAAATGTTACGAGGGGTATTACATACACCTTGGATCTTGAGCCCTAATGAATAGACCTACTTCACCATCATATAAAAAAGAGTTGTGTTGGGCAAAGGGACCAATCCTAATTGATATAATCGTGTGCTATAAATAGTTTATGGAATGTTCCTAGGTTTTTATATTCTCTCTGAATTTAAAACCCCTTGGTTATGAGACCCTTGTCTAGTCTTGAGTAGGGTATCAATCCTCATTGGATTTTCCTTTTAGAATGAGATTGAGAATTTGTGGCTAAGAGAGGTTCATAAGTGGCTCGGGTGTTGGAACTCAATTTTAGGTGATAAAGGTGCCAACAACGAAAATGAGTTAAAAGCTTGTTATTGGATTCACATTTTATGTATAAAGATCTTTTTCGTCCCCCTACCACACAACGCCCCAAATTCATCATGCATCTCTTAATATATTTGACTTGATGAAGTATGAATGGAACTAACTTACCTAATGCCAACTAGAATCCATTTATTACAAGTTCATATTATTCACTTATATGCTTAATCAAGTTTGAGGAAGGTTGTTTCTTGATTTGTGTGCAAAGTTTGAGAAAGGCATGGTGCTTGAAGTCTCCTATCTATATTCCTTGTAAACATCAAGGGAATTGATCATCTAATTCCAAGTATTTTCCCTATTATTTCATTCACATTAAATAATATAACTTGAAGAATCCCAAAAGGTAATTTATCTTTCTTTACATGCTATGTTAGTGAGTTCAACCCTTCTCACCGAAGATATTTCCTGAAAGCAAGTGGATTATCATCATCAGTCTATAAAATAAAAGTTTATTTTTTATAATTAACATCAAATTATTTATTTGTGCTTATAAGATCATATTATTCCCTTGGTACCCTTTTTCCTTCTTGTTGTCTTATCTCACACCTACAAGTGATTTCCATCATTAATTCATAACAAGAATGTTTATCCCATGTTTAACTTCAACCTCTTACACATGTGCAATATCATAGGAAATAGTGTTAGTGTTCCAAATTCAATTGAAGACCATGGACTTTTTGCTTCCTCTTTCAATTGCTTCTAAATCAATTATCATCGAGCTTTGTCACCCTTTTAGTTTCTTAAAAATCCATGCCCCTTCTTTAACTTTAGGTCTTTAATTTTGCTTAGTTCTATGCCTACATTTGCCAACATTAGACCATTGATCTTATTGATGATGTATTAGATATTGGTGTTACATAATATGGCATGGATTTCTCATTATTAATGAATCATCCTTGAAACATGAGTGATGTTTTAGGACATGGCCTTCACTTTTAAAAGGTCACGACCCACTTTTGTCATATAAATAGTAATCAAGGAATGGGTATGCTTGACTCATGAAAGGATATTTTTATATTTAGCCTTCACTATGTATGTAAGTGCCCTCCTTACTATCTCTCTATAAATGGATCTCCTCTCTTGAGAATCTTAATTCTTTAAAAATATAAAAAATTGTGATATATTTAAGTGATACATTGTGTTTCTACCCTTACACATAAAAAGGAATATATTAACACCTGATAATTTAATCCCACATACACCTTATATATTTGGCTAAATATATCCTAATTGAATCACAATTAAACACTTATTACTAATATTGAAATCCACCCCTAAACCATCAACTAAATCCTAATGACTTTTTCTACCCTTATTAGAGATAATGTTCTCATCGTACAACTATAAAATTGTTGGCATTAATATTGAAGAAAAATAAACACTCTTCTTTTACCCTTTACAAAGCTAATGCTCTCATGATGACAAAATTTTCCACTATCTCATCCAAATAAATACATAAAAAAAAAAATTTAAATTAGCAATTGCTTCAAAAGGTGCAATAAAAGGCCGAAGAAAAATTGAATGGAAGAGCAATATTTCATGAAAAATACTTCTCAATTGAAAAACAATATCTAACTAAACCACAAACCAACCTAGAAGTGTTTTTACAATGTTTCTTGATGTTTGAATATAGATGATTATCATACTTAAATTCATAACTATTGTAAATTTATCTTTACAATTGTGGACAATGTTCTCTTAGTTTGTAAGAACATAGAGAAAGGAACCAAGCCTAACTAAATGAATAGATAAATGTTCTTGTATATTTATATTGAAAAGTTAGAGAAACAAAAATAAATGTTAAATTTCAACATGTTCACACTTCACATTGTATGGTAATTATGTGATGTGCAAATGAAGTTGTTATTTATGCTACTTGGTAATATATTTTTTTCTCATTCAGACAGATTGAGTAATATATGAGTTTTGACTACTCTTTTTGTATGTAGCTAGTGTGTTTTCCCAGTTTTGAGCAAAGTCTTTTGATATGATGGTAAATAGTTGTGACTTTTGAGGGTAGCTTTTTTTTCAAGACATTTGGGTCTTTAGTTTTCTTGGGATGTTTTAGTCTAGGTGAGATAGCTAGCTAAAGGTGGAATCTTTTTGGAAAATTGTAATTATGTATGACACAACTTTTTATAATATAAAGTTGTCTTTTTAGCTTTGAAAAAAATAAACATTAAAATTCAACACTTTGATAGATTACAATGTTTTATAAATATTACATGGTAAAATTACTTTAAAAATGTAAGTGTATTTGATTTTGTATATTCATATTGAAAATGTACATTATCCTAGAGACTTTCTAAAGACTAAATAAATTCTAAATAATACATGGTAGACTTACTTAAAAATCGTAAGTCTATATAATTTGATTTTGAAGTCTACATAGAATTAGAGTATTTGATTTTAAATTCTGTAAGATTAAAGTGTTATTCTAATTTGTAATGAGCATCTATGACCATTATTACCTACTTTTCACTTCAAAATGTAATTTGTATTTTAGAGGAGGAATGCACATGTTTTTACCATTAAATGAATTTGCACGTGCAATGAAAGCATGAATTTACCTGAATCACTCTTTATTGAAGTTATTGCAATTGTTACTTTGTTAATCATAATTGGTAGAAATGGAACAATCATAATATCCATTCAAGATGTACCATAATTCTTTTTGAAGAATGGATCAATTTCTCCAATCCTTAGGCAACTCCCTTTTGAAATCGTCCTCTTAACCTAGCCAAACCATTATAATTGCACAGATGTAACATACTCCCTTCCCACCATCAATTGAAAAGATCCATCTCCTCCTCATAATGGCCAAATATCTAAACCCTTCACGATCCACTCTTCATCGTTTTCTTTAAATCCTTTAACTAATATTTTAATGGTCCTAATGGTTGTTCTAGGGCTTCTTTATTATTACCTAAAAACATTCTCCTTGTTACATAACCTTCATATATGGAATAACATATTCATAATATAAGGTTAAATATAATAATAATAGTATTACACTTTCTAGAATATATCCATATGCATTTGTTTAAATTACTTAATATTTTCTTTAATATGTGGAAAAATTATATATATATATATTGTTTTTCATAAAGAAGAATTTAATATTTTATCTTAGCACTTTTTCTTTAAATATGTTTAGAGACATATTTGTATAAAGTTAAACTTTTTTAGCATTAAAAAACAATATTTCTCTCTTTTTGTTTTTGTCTTTTATATATTTATTAGGAAATTCCTCACTTTCGTAAAAAAATAACTATTAAGATAACCTTTAAGTAGGAATATTTCTCTCACTTAATACCCAAGATGATTATGGTAGAAAAAAGGAAACCTTAGCTTCTTTCATTTGGGAGCTCTAGAGTTTATTTCTCAACCTCCCATGCCTAAATTGAGATGATTATTTATAATGGATAATCACTTAATTCAACTTACGTTAGTGAGGAGTTCCAATCCTTTATTTATACTCCTCATTTGGTTTAAACATGATGTTACAAAAAGATTAAGAAATTTTTCTAAAATATTATTTTTTCTCTCATATCTTTTAATTAAATCTAAATTATGATATTTTTATAACTACATCTAATGTTCTTATAATAATCATATATTTTATCATATAATATTCTTATAGTAATTATATATTTTATCATATCATAAAAGACCAAAATTATCAAACTTCAAACTAATTATTAACTAATTAAAATTATCTAATTAAATATAAATATAAATTATGATATTCTTATAACTACATCTGATGTTCTTATAATAATCGTATATTTTATCATATCGTACCCAAAAAAAAATATCAAACTTCAAACTAATTATCAACTAATTAAAATTATCCTTCACTCAAAATTCTATATGCATATATCACGTTAAAAGAGTAGCTATATATTACATTTAAAAGATTAAGGTCATGTGGACGAATTTAATGGTTATACTTTATAACGTGGCATATCCAACTCATCAAAGGTTAACAACTTTTATTTGATTTCCTCCCGAGTAAATTGGGAAATGAGGTTAAAAATTAATCTTTCATCTCCATTTAATCAAGCATACTCGGGTTTTTTTGGTTATCGAAGTTCATAAGGCTGTCCCACATTTTGGTTTTAACAAGGAGTAACTTTAAATGGAAAAAAGTATTTTGCTGCGAGGATAAAATATTTATGATAAAACTATTAAAGAATCGAATATACAGGCTTTATGGGGGTCATAATGATATTGAAATGTTATATTAAAGCGACACATGCCCTGATAACTTAAAACAGATACATAAATGTAATAATCTACATATTATTTCCGGAAGATACATAACATATTATCTACTACTGAATAATAAGCTATCAGATACAGATACAGATACATCAAAAGTTAGAAGAGAAGGTTGGCAAAGCAGTCTCATAACTGGGAACAAGTTAACTATGGTGAACTTAGAGGCCTGGTTCATAAACATCAAGCAACTCATATCTTTGTTCACCTTTGTGGATTTTAGTCATGTCTTTAGAAAACATAATAAGAGGGCAGACACACTATCCAAGGAAGGGCTTAGTATGGTTGCAGGCCATCTTTCCCTCACTGAAATATGTGAGGTTAAAGTTGTTGGGGAGGTTTCACTCCAGCTTTTTTGAAAAACACTGCTCTGGTTCTTAGACTATTGTCTCTTGACTCTTGATTTGTGAAAGTTTTTGGTTAAGCTGATTTGTTATGTCTCTGGCTTTTGAGTGTAACAAGCCCTCACATGGAGGATATTGTTTATGGGTTCTTATTATTTTCTATAAGGACATATGACTGAGTGGCTGACTTAACATTTATGAGAGGACCTTTTGTATATGATGCCCATACTCTGGTAGTTAGGCTCTGTGAAAATGATTTCCCTCTGGATGTACTGCTGGTTGATAATGGCTCCATAAATTTTGGAGTGTTGTAATTTGTTGATGTACCCAGTTCCTTTGATTCAATTGAATAACAAAGAATGCTTTTTTTCATCTAAAAAAACTGAGAACAAATTCTATTTTTTTCAAGCTCTCTAGCCTAACAGTATTGCCCTGCTTTGGAGGATTTCTCTATTCACAATCGTCCACAAGCTCAGATAATCAGGATCATTTACTTGTCGTCGAAGAAATGCCAAAGACACTTGATGTGGCGCTCCATTGGGCCAAGCTCAGTAGGATTTACATTTACATAAACCCTTGCACGAGTGACAAATCATCCAACATTCAGGCCCAATATTCATAGAGCATCCCACATTTGCAGAAGCATTACATTCGGATGAGGCAAATTTACAAATTCAAGATCCGATTTTGAATCTTAGGCCGCGTCTTTACTGAATTCAAAATTCGAATGAAGATGAAATTAATGCACTGTATTTGGGGTATAGGTCATGTCCATATGGCATGGGGTATGAAAGCATGGACTCATCGATCCATCATGGGTTCTCCAAGAAATGTACAAAATCATGAGCATGACCTTTGAAGTGATGATGAACAAAATGAGAGCAGTAGTTTTATACCTTACGATCTGAAATACATGCCGGAAAAATAGATACGCATGGACGATAGCACTAGTTTTATACCTTACGATCTGAAATACATGCCAGAAAAGTGGATACGCATGAACGGTTGATGTATGTCAGTTGTATCCTTCCAGCTCCCATCAAACATAAGTGTCACTTTTTTATTTGAGAAAGAAAGCCTTCGGCTTAAAAATAAAATAAAAGCAAGAATTTGGAATGCCTTTGAATTTTAATTTAACTCCGAAATGTAATTTAACTCCGATTAAATCAGTTCACGTTGAGTCTTGAAAGTGATTTGAAAGGTACAAATTCACTGAAAGTAAATACGACAAGGTTATAATCCACACGGCCTCCTATACTAAAAGTAAGCTACATAACAAGCATGTGCCTCCATGTTTAACCCCTAGACATGTAGAAAATAATTAGTAAGGCGTACAGGCCTATATGTTTAATTCCTAATTTCCTACACATATTTAATAAAGTAATTATGAAACTTTAATTGTCCTTGGATGACAGGTAATCCCACTAGCCTAAGATCGCGTTTTTGAAGAGTATACCAGAATTCCACTGCAAGTCCGCTTCTTTAATCTTTGTTATCTGAAGGTGTGTAATCCCACTTACCCCGAACTCCAGCTAAGAACGCATTGAGCAAGAACGCTGAAGAGTACACCAGAATTCCGTTGTCAGTCCACTTCTGCGTCCGCTTCGTGTCGGGATCTTCTTCATATTCAGAAGTCATGACTGGGCCGGAGCCATGTTTTGGCAAACGCTCACCAAGAAGATAACTTCCGATTGCCCATTTCACCCAAACAAGTCCATGCACAGCACTATATATCCGTCTTCCAACAGTCTTCTTTCCCCAAGTTCCTGCTACTACTGTGCTGCATAATACAATGCCCACAATCTCCAAAACTATGATTGCCCAAACAGGAAGATTTTGCTTTCGAATCAGCTTATGAAATCCGCCCAAATACAAATGCAGACAGTCCATACCCAAACCAATAACAATAGCTGCCATTATGAGAGCTACTATAACTTTAGATGGTGCCCTTGACTGCGTATAATGCCATTCGCGGCCATGACCTCCCTCTAATGCGACGAGCAAAGCCCAAGCAACAGAGCAACCCAAGTTCACAAAACCGCCTATAATCGATAAGGTTTTGAGTGTTATATGACTACCTCTAAATGTGAGCACTTGGCAAACATTCATCTTCTCGGGGTCCGCTGTGTTGTTGCTACGAGACAGGACTTGTGTCGACTTGACCCAAGCTTTGGTTATAAATGCATTGGCAGCAAATCCATTTCCTTTACTGTCGACAAGATAATTCCTTATTACCCTTCTTACCAGAAAAGAGGCACTGAAACCATCCGTTCTGAACCACCCAGTCACTGCAAGGTTTAATAATAGTTCTATTGACCTTGGCACTAGTAAAGAACCTTTGCTATATGTCACTTCGACTCCTTTGGCTTCCACGATTTCAACAGACATGTAATTTTGTTCTGCTCCCAAAGCCATGTAATTTTCCAGCGCATCAGAAGCCATGACTCTCACTCCTCTGCTTTCCTTATCTTTAGACCTGAAAAGTCTTATCATCAGCTCTGTCCACTTATCATTGTACGCTGCCTTCACTGGAATGCAGATGCAACTACGTTCCTTTCCAGCGGATTCCGCATAAATGTAATCAAGTGTTTCAAGGACTGACGATTTCTCCACGGCCTCATCCGTTATCTTGTTTTCATCCTCTCTCAAATATCCAGATTCTTCTTCCACATACAACATGCCCCCCTGGTTGCAACCATGGCAGCCATGTGCCAGGCAGTCACGAGATAGCAGCAGGCACAGGGTATCAGTTAGTCGCTTCAGTATTCGTGGCATCCGACGAGCAAGCATCACTGTGACCTCCTCCACTGAGCAGAAGACGATGCATTTGCATGCATCATTGCAGTTACAGATCTCAGCAAGGAGTGCAGCAGATTCTAAAGGTAAGCATTCCAGAAGGATGGACTCCACACCATGGGCACTGGAGATGTACTTCATGAATTGTTTCATAGAAGAATTGGGCGACTGATATGACAATAATACTACAGAAGCCATTTTATAGTCCTCACAAGTGGCCAGGCCAAATCCGCGTATGGGCTTCAATTTGGGACCTCTAAAAGTAGCCAGAACATCCCTCGCAGCCAACTCGAGATCCAGCCTTCCTCTGAGCAAGCTTGTAATAAAAATTCCAAAATTCCCTATGCATGTGATTCCCACGTCTGGAAAACCAGCAACAGAACCAACAGAACCTGTTACTGTTTCACTTCCTTCAGTCATTGCTAAAGCAACAGACGATAGGCATCCGAGCAAGCCAATGAAGTTTATAATCAACAACTGCAAGATGTATTGGCTTCCCGATCCCAAGCAATTCTTGAACACAGCCATTTTAAAACACAATCCACAAGAATTTCAAAACACAATCGACCATAAGCTTGTTGAACCAGCGATAATTAAAGGCAACTCAAACTTGTGTTGCTAACTTGCTACAATCAATTCATTTTGTGCGTTCCTGCAAACATTTATGGCCATTGCCATCGGTGTCAGACAGTATGATCTTTAGATAGATTGAATGATGCCTATTCATTTTTTATTGATAAAAGTTATTTTATTTATTTTTTAAGCACAAAAAGTAAATTTTCTGGGGGTGTATAATAAAGATGAAAACCATTTACAACTCAATTATTTTATTATTTATTTTTTTATAGTAATAGTAATTGTATTTAGGGGTGCAATAAAAGAATGTAGTGTTGCAAGCTAAGCAAAGAGATGTGGACATATACAATTAGAAAGACAATTTTTAAATTCTTTAAAGTCGAAAAATAAATTTTTTTGGGGGTGTATAATAAAGATGAAAACCATTTACAACTTAATTATTTTATTATTTATTTATTTAACTAGCAATTGTACCTAGGGGTGCAATAAAAGAATGTCTTGTTGCAAGCTAAGCAAGGAGATGTGAACATATACAACAAGAAAGACAATTTGAAGTGTTAGAACCACAAATTTTAGTTAATAAAATCTTATGGTTGATACAATATTAAAGACATTATATTCTTCACATAATTGGCCATTACATTATCTGGATTTCAAAAGTAATTATAAAAATTATTCTTCTCTCATCCAAATGACAATGGATTGTTAGTTTGTGTAGTTCTTATGTTACAATCAAGAAACATTGCATAAATTTATGGATCTATCTACTAAATAAATAAAAATAATGTTATGAAAATAGTAAATTCAAATGCTTTAAATGTAAAATCACTTTTCAAAAGTAAGTATATTTTAACAACTTGCTTGTAAAAAACACATAAATGGGGTTTCCACACAATTTCATTTGACTTATAAAATAAGGAGGTGAAAACACCTGTTTTCTATTGTTAATGTACTATGTATCTTTTTTAAGAATATATACTATGAGATGGATGCATGCACGTGAGATTATTTGATAACATCATAATGCCCGATGAAAGTAATAAACATAGGTAATGAAAGTAATAAACATAGGTAAGGAGTTTGATAAAATAAAAGTATACCTTACACCTTGCACATCTTTGTTTTTGGACTTTACAACACTACTTTATGCACTTGTATGAGCACTCCAATATGTCATTTGTAATCGATAGAAAATTTATGATAAAACTAAAAAAAAAATATTTCCAATGCAACACTACTAATTAATATGTAAAGGAGAATTGGCAGTCCCAGCTACTACTTATAGATAGTTGTAAAAATACACTACCAAATATAAAAAAACAAATAACAAATTAAATGTCAAAAACAAATTAATATTTATTTATAAAAACAAATTATTAATTACTGCTTATAGATAGTTGTAAAAATACACTACCAAATATAATAAAAGAATTAATGGTTATTTCTTTAAATACACTACCCAATTATATTTAAAGAATAAATGTTTATTTTTTAAATCCAAAATAGTGTCAATTTACCAAAAGTTTACAGCCGATTCAAAATAAATTTTGTTACGGCTAACTTTTACAAACCAAGGATAAATTTTAAGAGCATTGCTTTTCCTTTTCTAGATTAATTTCAGTAATTAAAGCGACGGCTTGCTTCCACTAAGGTGTTCCTTGGGAAAATTCAGAAATCCTCTTTAATCAAATTTGTAATTAAAGCGACGGCTGGCTTCCACTAAGGTGTTCCTTCGGAAAATTCAGGAATCCTCTTAAATCAAATTTCTTAGCGTACTGTCAATCAACCAAACCGCGTAAGACGTAAGTTTTGTAGACAGTGGAAACATAAAAATTATTATTAACTTATATACGACACACACCTTACAAAAAAAAACATTTTAAACTATGCTATAGGATTCGGAAGCTTCATACATACATTAATCACATCAATTCTCTAATACATATAACGATTAATTACTACCCATACAATTTGTTTCTCTCTCTCTATATGCTTGTTAGAATCTCTATATATATGCTTGTTAGAATTATTACACAAGGAAATCAATATATATATATATATATATATGTATATGCTTGTTAGAGTGAAGGAAATCACGGGAGGGAAAGACTTATAATAAGGTGACTTCAGCTTGACCTAAATATCATGGAGTAAACTTTCTACTCGACCATTTGTACCGATCGGATGATCAGCAACGCGTGATGTGACAGCTCACGCGAGCCAGGTCGTCCGATTGGTGCAAATGGTCGGGTAGAAAGTTTACTCCAAATATCATAACAATACCACACCAACAAAAGAAAGGAAAGAGAATAACATTATTTTAAGTTCAAGAATGCTAATGTGGAAAGCTGTAACACTTTGGCAGTCCCTGGGCTAGGTGTCTACGATATTGAAAGCTGCAACATATGTAAATATATATAATTTATGGTACACTGCAACAATTATTCTTCCCCAAGTTGGTATAATAAGTCTGGCATGATGAAGTTCTGACGAAAGAATGAAAATTAGTGAATAAATCGACAGAAGAAAGATCATATTTTAAAGTGAAAAAAACGTTTTTTTTTCATGGAATGGAAGAGTTTTCTTGTCAATGTAAAGCAATATACCAAGCCAAGCTGGAAAGAATACCTGATAACACTGCTTCCTCTAATTTTTTAGTAGACCTAATTCTTTAGTAGACCTTTCCAGGTTAATGTCTTCAATGGTAAGAATAAACTTTCCCCCTTTTGTTACAGTCACCTTTTCTATTCTTGTACCAACAACATCACATTGTAGTTATGCTGGAGCACAAAATCTGTCTTTGACAATGGCATAATTATATATAGAATGAATGACTGGAAGAAATACAACATACAAGGATAGAAATACGAGCCATAGAAATTTAATTTCATTAAAAACTACAATATACAAGCCATAGAAATTTCATGAATAACTACAATATAGCTAGGCTCGGCTGGAAAGTATTACCTGAGAAGACTGGCATATGCATATGCAGAGTGATGGCCGGATTAAGCATCCCAATAATGAATATGTATGGTCGGATTAAGCATCCCAATAATGAATATATAAGTAGGCAAAACTGATTTAATCATAGTTGGTCGGTCTACCTTACATTCAATGCAGGTTGGTGCATTCATATAAATGCTCGGATAAGTATTAGTCTTGTGTGTATTTCTCTTGCGTGTAAGAGAGCAGGTGCCAGTTTAAATGGCCATCCTTTCAATTGACAGAAATGCTAGGTAGCAGATGAAGATCAACCAAAGAGCAGATCAAGATCAACGAGGCAGATGGCCCCAATTATTGGATGAAAGCATACTACGGATGAAAATAAAATAAAATAAACATTAAATTCGGGGAGGTGACTCCCACTTGTTGAAACGCCTTACGGCATAATTAATATTAATTTTTGTTTAATATATAAATGAATTGACTCATATATTATAATTTAAAATTTTTTATTATAAATATACTTTTATTTATTGTAAATTAATTTATTTTTGTTAAGTGAGATGTGTTACATCTATAACAAGTGCAACTCTTCTAGTCCCCAAAACATTTACAAAGTCGAACCATTAAAGACCAAACCCCACACCAAAGCAAAGCTTCAAAGGACTAGGAACAACTCTGGGAGATCACCAAAGGGATACAAAGAGTAAAGTAAGCATAGCAAAAAATAATACAAAAAAATAGATCCATTAGACCTAGATTTCCATAAATGTATTGCATGGCATATAAAAAATTCAAGGATTATAAATCACCAACATGTCCTCCATATTCTGGTAGTCCGGATGACACATTCCCATAATTCGAAAAAGATTAAAGCTTTGTAGTACAAGGATACCACAATGAGACATTGCATCAACTTGATCATTGAATTCTTGGTATATATGGGAAAGAATTAAGCCTCATAAATGCTCCAAGAAGTGCCTAGTATGTTCCAACCAAACATGAAGATGAAGGGAATTCGGATTACGTTTTTTGCATGATCAGTTTATAACCAACAACGAGTCTAAAGCAACATCTTCTAAGTTTATATGACGGACCTTAGCGAAATATAAAACCAACCATAAGCCCATGAGCTCCACCCAAGTATTAGTACCAGGTCCACAATTTGACCAAAGTTTGAAAAAAATAGCATCATCCAAAACAATAATGTTTCCAACACCACAAAACTAAGCAGTTGCCTAGGATTCTCCATCAAAACAAGCTCTTATATCATCCATCAACACAGGAGGATTCCTTGCCAATTGATTCAAAGACAACCCACAAATATCCCCTTACCTCTTTATTCATTTAAAGAGGCAATTGTTTTTCCAACTATCCAATCCGGAAAAATCCTTTTTCCATAAAAAATTAGAAGGTTCCTTGCCTTCCAGAATTCCCAACAAATGAAACAAGCAAGGCCACCCCAAGATGGAGCAAATTTGTACCAATTCAAAAAACATTATGAAAGTGTTGATCCATGTCAATCCATCATAATTCTACTGGACCTACACACAGATGACCAAACCAAGATAGAGAAAGGACAAGATACAAACAAGTGCATAATAGACTCCTCATCCCCAAAGAACATTAAACAAATATTTGGTCCAATGTTCCCTCTCTTCATTAGGTTATCCCAAGTAAGTATTCGGTCTTCTAAATCCATCCATATAAAGATTTTTACCTTTTGTGGAACCTTCCATTTCCACCATGGATTCTCAACCACTATGTCAATCAAAAGGGCATCATATGCAAGATGAGCTGATAGCATACCATACTGGGTATTCTAGAACCATCTAATTTTATCCTCCACAATTGAAAGATTTATAATACCTTTATAAAGACCCGAGATATATTTAGACCACTCCTTAGCCAATCTACCATAGAGGACCAACTGAGAAGCGTCTATCCACTTAACATCGAGAAGACAATTCGTTCTCTAGGTAATACATTGATTAAATGTGAAGTATCCCTTAGCCCTTAGCACTAATATTAATTATGCAGATACAAATATGTTATAGGGCCCCCAATTATGGGATCTTCACCAATACTTATGGATCGGTCGTTACCCGACAACCATGCCAACCACTCACCTAGCACCTGAAAAGAGGGAATCATACCTCCCCAAATATTGGAAACACCTTTAGAGACCTTATTCTTCATCCTAATCCATTGGATTGTCAAATGACCTTGGATGTATTCAGATTGAATTATATGCTCCAAAGATTGTCAACAAATAATGCTCTCCAAAGACTTTTTGCAGAAAGAGCATTTACAAATAAGTATATATATTTTCAAAGACCATCGACCTAGGTGATTCGGCCTTTCCAAGTGTTCCCAACTAACCAAATGATATTGATTCTTGTTCTTGTCACCAGACCATAAGAAGTTTAAAATATTCCTTCGAATACATGAGAGAATAGATTGAGGGATTTTACACATTGATAACCAATATATAGACAAAAATTTCAGAACAAATTTAGCTCTAGTGTTAACCTGCCACAAATGGATAGCCACATCCAACACCATTGATGAATTCGCTTATAAAACCTATCTAGAAGCCGCTACTAGTTGATTGTTGAATAACAATTTGATTTTATAAAGTATCCCATATATTTTGTGCCCTCAAGCAAAGGAATAATATTGAAGGGCATGACTTGTGTTATGCACCCCAATAACTCCTCCACATTATGTTCCAAGAATGAAGATTTTATAACATTTATCACTATACTAGAAGACCGACAAAATAAACCTAGAATTGCATGATAGGAGTTCCATTCACTTACCATACCAACACCAAAAATCAAGACATCATCCAAAAACAGGAGTTGTGTGATGAAATCGATTATGTCACCTTTAAGCCTTTTATACATGCCTAGTTCTTCGCCTTATGAATTATTTCGCTTAATCCTTCAATGACGAGGAGGAATAGCAAGGGCGAAAGTGGGCACCCTTTCCGTAGCTCTCTATGTAAAAAATTATGTCGGGCTCCCATTGATCAGAACTGCATAATTGATCGAAGATACACAAGCCATAATCCATTTTATTGCCTCCCATGGAAGACCAATTTGTAGCAGTACCATCCTAAGGAAACCCGAGTGCACCTGATCATATGCTTTTGAGAGGTCCAATTGTAGGATGAGTGCTTTTAAATTGCTAGTTTTTGTGTTGTGCATAGCTTCATGTGCCACAACTATGATATCCAAAATTTACCTATTCTCCAAGAAGACAAACTGTTCCATTGATATGTGCTTTGAAAGTGTCGACTTTAACCTCTGTGCAATAATCTTAGAGATGATTTTATATACCATATTACATAGAGATATCAAATGACAGTCTTCAAAGATGGATGGATTTGCATTTTTCAGGATTAACGCAATGAATGTAGAGTTTAGAGCACCAAAAACCTTAACATACTTTCAACTCTTCCACTGCTTCAAGAATTTCAGACGCCATAATATCAAATAATTCCAAAAACAACTCCATCGTTCAAATGTTCGGCTTCGAACTCTTCGATCTGGCAAATCCTTTCAATACATTCAATATTTATTCCAAAGTCACAGACGCTACCACACCATCAACTTCCTCATCTGAAAATAAATGAGGAAATTTCTTTATAATATTAAGTTGCTCAATGATTGAAGAATCCTCAGTATCTCAATAATGCAATTGAAAAAAACTTACGGCTTCCTTCTGAAGAGATTCCATGTCTCCAATAGTAGAACCATCTTCACCTTTAACGATCAATTGGAGTTATGAATTCTTCTGCCCTCAACATATTTATGAAAACATTTGTTGTTTTGGTCTCCCAAAGAAACCCATATCACTATGCTCTTTAAGCGCCATGTTTCTTCCTCTATTCTAAGTATCTTCATTTTGCTTTGCTCTAGCTAATGTTCCTTGTTCTTGTTTGGAAAAGGACCCTGAAGATTTTGCCTTAGTTATGTCTTCAATCTATTATTCTATCTTATTTAAATCTAATTGGAGCTCTTTTTTCATGTCCCTTCCCCATTTAGAAACATAACTTTTGAGAATCTTCTATTTTTGAACCAAGCGATGCATTGCTATCCACATCAATTTTTTTCCAATTAGAAGCAAAGCTTGTTAATATATGCTTCTTAATCAAAGTTTAGTAAGTTTTAAGCTTTAATTTTGATTGGGAAATATATCTACATTATATTTTTTAAATGAATTATTTCTTAAAATTTCATTTGAAAATTGAATTAAAGAATAAATGTAAGTTATAATGGATATGAAAATTGAATTAAGGAATAGATGTAAGTTATACTCGATATGAATCCACGGGGACTTCACTTAGTGAACCTCTCACATAACACGTGCGATCGTGGGATATTAAAGAATACCCTTAATTTCTAGAGATATTTCCCCAAAGTCTTTTTGATGAAACCCCCTCCCAATACTTAAAACCTCCTCCCCATCCCTTTTTATACCTCAATTCTTATAAACCACCCTACCCACCCCCACCTTAAACCCCTCATCCCCCCAATACCTGCAATATATTGGTTCAATTTTTGATAATTTTAAAACCCACAATATGAACTAACGTGATAGGATATTGGTCAATAAGTGAATCCCCCGTGTATGAATCTAAATGTATTAGATGTAGCTTGGGTGGTTGGTAAGAATGATTGTTACCCTCCCTAGTGTAATGATTGAATGGATTATATAATTACCAAAATCCAAAACTTAGAATAAATAGACTACTCTCCTTACTCCAAATAAATAAACTACTCCAATCCCTTTTATAATTCAAACATATTTCTTAATTTAAATTTTAAAAAATATTAAAAAATAACAAATAAATTAATAATATTTTAAAAATCCGTTGAATTAGTTAATAGATAATTTATAATTTAAATTCATTGTATTATTTAATATTTAATATTTAATATTTTTATTACATAAAATAAATCTTAAAAAAATTCTTTAATCCTTACTTTATCAAAATTATTATTTTTATTAATAACAAACATAAATTTATTAATATTATCTCAAATAAATATTATATAGTTGCTAAAAATATATTATATTTTAAAAACAAATATTAAAAAAAACAATATTTCCCATTTTTTCTATATATATTCAATGCATAACATAGAGACCTAGCGTGTGAGAGGGTCAGGGACTATCACCCAACCCAACTTGCATGCGAACAAATATGTACGTTGATATGTGATAGGGACTCACCCTACCCAACTTGCATGCTAACATATATGTACGTTAATATAGATCACAATTAATATTTTTATTTATTTTTAATTAAGTCACATTTTTAATATATTATATAATTATTATTATTTTTATTTATAAAATTTAATATTAAAAATATAATTTTAAATTAAAATAAAAAAATTTTATTTATAAAATTATTAAAATATATTTAATATATATAAATATGTTTATTTAAAAAATTAATATAAAAAAGATATGAATGGATTATAATATTCATTTCTTTGTATTGGTTTAATATGATAATTTCAAAATTAAAAATAAATTAACAATAATAATAAATGGAATTGGCAGCAAAGGTGTTTATAATTACTTGAGAAAGTATTTAAGTTTTAAATAAAAATTTTAGAATAAAAATTTAATTAATAAATTTATGTTTTTTAATGTTTTATATAAAACATATCTTAATATATATCTAAGTTATTCTCTATAATTTTGATAGGAAAGGAAATACTCGAAAGGTATACTAAAAAGTTTAGAGATGTGGAAACTTAACAATTAATGGTATTAAAAAGGAAAGGTATACTACAAATCTAGACATGTGGAAACTTCACAATTAATGGTATTATGACATCTAATAATTATTGTTTTTTAATGTGTTGCATGGTAAATATTTTTACATGTTAATGTTTTTTAACTCTAATTACAATGTAGGTTAGTAAAAAAATTTGTGCTATAGGTGGGATTTTGCATCTTTCTAGGAGATTCTAAATTGATGATGGACAATCTTAAACTTGGTAAGCCTCCATGATATATTTTTCTTCTTCTTCTTTATGAGTATATTGTAAGGGTGGGAACTCTCTTTCTAAGGCTTTCTTTTAAGCATATATTTAGGGAAAGCAATCTAGACTTGCTTTCTGCGAAAGACCTTCTTCTCCCTGCTGGTTTCATCGATATTTGGGAGATGAGGATCCATTAATTTGTTGGGTGGTAGTCCTTCCTAGTTTCTTTTTTTCATATGTGTTGTAATAGAGTGTGTTATTTTTTAATGTTTTTTGGATGTTTACAGTAAGGTATTGGTATTTTGATGACATTTTTGCTATATTGATAGGTCAATGTATGACAAAGATGTCACTTAAACAAGATGGTTTTATAAAAATAAAGTTGTGATATTTTTTTTTCTCGAAAAAAAAGTAAAAACTTGTAACTATAAAATATAAAAAATATTATACTTTTAAAAAAATATACATTATATAAATAACAAGAATAGTTAGTAATAAATAAGTGAAATTTATAAATAGAATAGTGTGAAAAAAATTAACATCAAGCTTTTTTTAATATTTTAATATATTAGTGATATTTAATCTAAAAACTAGAATAATTATCAATATCAAAGATATAATTCTAAAAGTATTTTATAAATTTTATAAATCTTTAATAATTATTAAAAACTAAAATATATTATTACATATAAAAAAATTAAAATATGAATTTTTTTTAACAAAAGTATGGATAACACTAATAAATTTATTACTAATATAATAAATAATTTAAAAATGAAGAGTACAAACTTATTTATACCAATTATATATATGTATATGGAGAGTACAAGTTTTAGAAGGACATTGATGCAATGTAGGATGATATTTTTTTTTATGCATAGTATATTTTTCAAATGTTACAAATATATGACATTTGTTAATTTGAAAATAAAGTGATGAATTTACTTGAATGTTAATTTAAATTGATCATATGACTTTTTACGAAGAAGCACATGTTTTTAACCATTAAACTTACTCAAAGTTTTGAAAAAATATATTACCTATAATAAATAATGATAAAAATAATATATATTAAAATATATACATAAATGAAACTTTTATATATAATCACAATCATAATCATAATGTAAAAATTCAAAATTCAATTTTTATATATTTATTTTATACATCTATTTTATATAAATTTTCAATTTAATGTAAAAACTAAAACTATATTTTTCTATAAATTTTGAATTTAATTTAAAAATTAAAATTATCTTTTATATATTTTTATTTTATAAATCCAACTTTATCATTTGTTCCTCGCCTCTATTTAAATAAAACATCCAACGACATTGATGAAGGTATGTATAAACCACTTACATTGAATTACGATAGTTTCCCTCTTTCCAAGAGTTTTCTTTATTCACATTGAATTACGATAGTTTCCCTCATTCCAAGAGTTTTCTTTATTGTGATACCTTTTGTGAAGCTTGGCTAATTAATCAACATAAAAATTCTAAACAATGTTTGGGGTTTTTGTTCAAATTAATTTCAAAAATAGTCTAATTTCATAAGGAAATTAAAAAGTCTCAATTATTGAAAATCTTAAACTGTTCAAACATACAGTTTTCAATGTTCAAACAGATTTCAAGAATTGTGAGTTATATGTATAATAAAACTTTATAATTTTAAATTACGACCAAGTCTGCCATATCAAAATGAAGCACAATTAAAGATCTTACCTATATTCCTAGAACATGATAGCAACATTGTAGTGGAAAAGGAAGGAATATAGAAAGAAATGAAAAAAATAAAAAATCGAGCAAAAAAAATCTTATAAATTTTGAAGGAGTACAAGAAATTCTCGGAACGTGTCCTAGTATATCGAATTTAAGAAAAACTTAAAATCACCTAAAATCTCTATATTTCTCTCCTTTACTGTAGCTAAATTTGCAGCTAATCACCGGGATGCTCAAGATAATTTTTACAAACCTTGGTTAAGGATCTGTCAGACGAGAGAAACAAAACTACAGTGATCTTACATGAGTCCAGAATATGATTCTCTTCAAGATTCAATCGTGAGAATTATGTTGATTGAAGAAGTTACTTATCTATTGGAAGATGATGAATACTCTGTTTCAATGGACGAGTCCCTTCCAGGGCGTACATGATGGCCTAATGGTATATTCAAATTTAGACCAATCTGGTAGACGGTTGAAAAACACGGTTTATTCTTATAATAAACACCATCAGATTCCTATGAATATAAATTTAAGTTAGATCTAGAAGAACCCCTTCATTGTGTGGTGGAGATCTATTGCCTTGGTTGGAAGAATCCACTGCCCAACCCACTGGTTTTTCTAGAGCGCGGGCATTGAAATTTCAAAACATTGAAGCGAGATAATTTTAAATTTCAAAACATCGAAGCTGATGTTACGATTGGACTAGTCAGGTGCTATACATGTCATGCATGCATGATATGCATGTTTCTTGGTATATGTATATCATGTCATGTTTCTCGGTATATGTCATGTTTTACAGTGTCGTTGGCAAGTTCTTGCCGAGAATGGATGCATGGAGAATTGATTAGTCTGTTGCGGGGTGCTTATTGCTTGCCATCAACAATCCACTTGGCCACTTATGAGACCATCCACATACCTATCATGATGCAATGCAGGATGCTCATACCATCGCATGACCCATGAACCTCTTCAATTGGTATATACACCGATGTATATACCATACATATACCAACATATACACAGATGTATATACCAGCATGAACATTCCAGTATATACCAATGTCCTTAGTATATACCGCACCAATGTATATACCGGTATATACACTACCATGAGAATCAAATTGCTTTTATTCTTTTAATTTGTTTTTCACTTTCATGTATGGCTTTCATGCTTGAGAAGAGGTGGGTTCAATGTTTCTAAAATATGTTGTTTCGATATATAGTATATATATATCAGCGTAGTCTATAGGTATATACATCGGTTTATATACTAACGATATTGGTATATACATCAATGTATATACTGGTATAACACTTGTGTATATATGCTGGTATATACACTAGTGTGTGGTATATACACCGGTGTATAATCCAGTATATATAGCAATGACATTGTTATATGTTACCAGTGTACTAGTATATAGAGATACACTACACCAGTGTATGTACGAGTGTACTAGTATATACACCAGTGTATATACCGGTGTAGTGTACTTCTATATACATCGATGTATATGTTGGTATATACACCGATTTATATACCTATATATATACCAATGACATTGTTGTATGTTTCTAGTGTACTAGTATATACCGGTATATACACTGGTGTATGGTATAAACGCCAGTGTATATATGGTATATACACCAGTGTATATACCTTAATAAATATGTATATATATATATATATATATATATATATATATATATATATATATATACGCTGGTGTATATATCGGTATAGATACTGATGTATATACATCAGTATCTATACCGATATATACATCAAGGTATATACACTGTTGTATATATCGACATACACTAGTGTATATACCCTACATCAAAGTATATACATCAATGTCTTTAGTATATACACTGTTGTATATACCAATGTCCATCGGTGTATATACCGATATATACCTTGGTGTATACATCAATAGTATACTATATAGATCGGTATATACACATGTGTATATACCAATAAAATCTACTAGTAACATCCACTCATAACATATACTAATGTCATTGGTATATACACTGGTGTATATACCGATATATACACCGATGTATATACCGTACACTAGTGTAGATACCGGCATATACACTGGTGTATATATACCGGTATATACATCAAAATATATACCAATGTCCTTAGTATATTTACTAGTGTATATACCGATATATACTAGAACAATGGTTATATTAGTATATACCGGTATATATTGGTATACTAGTACAATGGTAACAATGTCATTGGTATATACACCAGTGTATATACCGGTATACCATACACAAATGTATATACTAGCATATACATCAGTGTATACCGGCATACACCGGTGTATATATACCGGTATATACATCATAGTATATACCAGTGTCCTTAGTATATTTACCAATGTATATACCGATATATACTAGAACAATGGTAACATCAGTATATACCGGTATATATCGGTATACTAGTGCAATGGTAACAATTTCATTGGTATATACATCAGTGTATATATCGATATACCATACACCAATGTATATACTGACATATACACCGTCATATAGACTGGTGTATACACCGGTATATACACCGATGTATATACTAAAGACATTGGTTATACCAATGTAGTGTGCCGGTGTAGTGTGTCGTATATACACATATATCAGTGTAGTGTATCAATGTAGTGTAACGATATATACACCAGTGTATATACCAATATATACATCGATATATATACTGGTATACATCAGATTATATACCAATGTCCTTAGTATATACACTGGGGTATATATCGGTACACTACACTGATACACTACACTGGTATATGTGTATATATGACACACTACATCGGTACTGATAACATATACCAGTAACATCCACTCATAACATATCCCAATGTCATTGGTATATACATTGGTGTATATACTGCTATATACACCAGTGTATATACCATACACTAGTGTATATACCAACATATACGTCAGTGCATATACCGATATATACTTCAGAGTGTGTAATACTGTCCTTAGTATATTTACCATTGTATATACATCAATGTATATACCGATACACTACATCAGTATATACATTGTGTATATATCGATATATATACTAGTACACTAGTAACATATAACAATGTCATTGGTATATATATCAGTATATTGAAGTATATACCAATGTCCTTAGTATATACCAATATCGCTAGTATATACACTAATGTATATACTGGAATATACATTGATGTATATACCAGTATATATAGTTATACACTACATCGATGTATATACACTAGTGTAGCCATCGAAACACAATATTTTAGAAATATTGAACCCACATATTCTCAAGCATGAAAGCCATACATGAAAATGAAAAACAAATTAAAAGAATGAAAGCAATTTGATTTATATGCTTAAGATTACGATTTAAAAAACATTTTAAATAAAAATGTTGTTTATAATTTGTATTATATAGTTTATTAATAAAAGTTAAAAGTTGTGTGTTTATTGGAAAGTAAGTTATTATTCAAAGTTATAAGTTGTGTGTTTATTTGAAAGTAAGTTTAAAATGTAGTTTTTTTTTGTATTGATGTGATAGGGTGTTTTGGAATTTTCATTTTGTATAGTCTAAATATTCTACATTTTCAATCTTTCATGAACATATTTTCAGTCTTATTTTGTTCAAAGTTTGATTGTTAAAAAATCTTAAAATCACATATATTAGCTCTATAGAAATTGCATAATTTGAATGTCATGAGGTATTCTAGAGTGGTAAATGTATTTATGGATTCAAAAGCACAATGCAAAACCTATGGTAAAGTTCAAAACATAGAATGAATAGACTTCTCCTTTTCATTATCTAAAAATATATGTAGTTTGTATATGTTTTTTAAAGTTATTAATAATTGTGTGATAGCAATGGTTTATAAATGTTATATGCATATATTGAATGGTTTATAAATGTTATATGCATATATTGAATATTTTACTCGTCTAAAAATTGACTTTGGTTTGTAAAATCTTCATTTTTTATTTTAACGGTATTTCTTTGTTTTTTTTTATTAGAATAAGGTGTATTCTTTGTTTTTCATTAGAATTAAGGTATATTTTCCACCAAGCCCAATTTGACCTTTTAATTGCAACTACGATCATAACTAAGATATAAAAGTTAATTCTTGGAAATGTCAATTTAAGAATTCTTTTGTAAATGTTATAAGCACCATTAGTTAGGAACATATCTAATGCCAAGTAAATACAATCCTCTTCCTCCCTATATGCATGCCTAGGAAAAATTCCCTCACATTCATCTCCGGTGCATGTGAATCAATCCCCGTGTAGTCTAGTTTTCTTGAACTTGAGATTCCAATGTCAATTTCCCATCACGATCGAGTTTCTACAAGGGCCACCAATGAAACTTGTTCACCCACTTCATAAAACTTGCCCACCCACATTTGATTTGACTAATTGGTTTGGCATTACATTCATTAATACACGACTTTGAGGAGAAGAAATATAAGGATTCTAGTGAGCCTTCTTGGTAGTAAGGGGTGGGGCAAAGTTGTTTTGCTACCTAAGTGAAGGAATTGATTAAGCCATTGAAACTAGAATAATGGAGGTAAATTTTCATTGGTTTATTGTTGCACCATATTATAATGAATTTGCAATTCCACATTTTATTGTGAGAAAGTGCTCTAATAACATCATTTAAAAGTGGATATTGTAACACACCTCAAAGTTGTAAAAAAAAATAAAATTATAAGCATAGTTCTTTACCGTCATTTACTAGCAGATTACTTATGTGCAAGTTATTAATATATTTATCATGTCTGTTATGTCAGGTTCTTTTGGTTGAGACAATGGTCAACTCCTTTTGAAACATTCAACCATGCCCATACATGTGATGCTCTCCATTTACCTGTTCTTATAATGATTAATTTCACTAGGGCCTTACTTTCCCTAATGCTTGGGAGACTATCCATAGTCTTGATCCCAACCCTTATGTAATAGGTTTATCAAGTGTAACTTAAAGGCCTTAGGCCTTACCATAGCCTAAGCTTATGGAATATTTTATGACCTTCCCCTTAAGCGCAATGGATTGGGGTTTGTATGACATATGGTACTAGCCATATGGTAAACCTTTGTTATATTAATACAAAGTTGCAAATGTTTTATGATGCAATGTTTTGTTTGGAATTATGTATGATTTTCTTGTTTATGGCATACCCTACCCCATGGTTTACGATGTAATGGTTCTTAGCATGATTGATTTACTCCATGGTTCATGATATGCTATAAGGTTTGGATACTGGAGTTATGTCGCATGGTTTAAACTTGATGAATCTGTATGTAATGATTAATGCCCATGATTTTCTGGCCATGATTTATTTTCTTCTGTACTTAGTTGACTTTGGTAATAAAGGCATGTCATGACTGCGAATTGACAGTGCAACCAGGCCTTCCATGAAAATTCTATTCTTTATCTTCATTGTCCATTTGTCCAATTTGTATCTAGGGTTTTGGAAGAAGTTTAATGTGTTAGGAAACTTGTATGAACCCTTCATTTGGTTTTCTTGGACTGTGGGGAAAGAGAGAGCTGAGCTCTGCTTTGTTCATGGTGGAAACTTTACTGGTTGTTTGGTTTTGAAGTTGACGAAAGTCAAAGATATGATCTGTAATAATGGTGACGGTGTATGGGTTTCTGGTTTAACATTGTGCTAATAGCATGGTGTTTTCATTGTTCCTAGGTGTCCTGGGTTCCAAAAAATTTCCTGGTGGTCTGCATTCCAGTGCCTTCATCGCCATGATGTCTCTCATTACTTTGTTTGAGCGAACTGCCTGCTAACAGGTAAAATGGTCTTGGAACTCAATTTATGTAACATTTACTTGGCATAAATATACTAATTACGAAGTTTTCAGATAAATGTTCGTGCTATGGGTGTAGGTAGAGGAGGGATAAGGGTACTCCGGAGGAGCCGACCCCTGGCCCTCTCTGCAACATTGAAGGTAAGTGTTTAACCACAATTTCCTCTTTTCGTTTGGTTAATAAAAATTCATTTTCTGACCGTAACATATAATGTATGCAAGTTGAATGCACTGGAGAGGGAGGCGATAAGGTCACCTTCTCCTAGGCCTACATTTTTAAACACTCAGGTAACCTCTGTTTAAAACCCTTTAATTAAAATCCCTTTTTAATACTAAGGAATTAACTGATACATATTGACTGTTGTAACTAATTGTTGGTTGCAGGTAACACTGGTTATGAACATGGACCGAGAGTGGCAGCCACAACCGTTTCTAAGATAATTTTCCCATTTTGATTTCGAGTGTGTGAAATAAAACCATTAGGGTTTACCCTGTAGGGTCTTTGCAACCATTGTGCCAACAATGTTTCTAGATGTACTGTATTTTTTCTTTGATGTGATTCGGGTGCCATGACTGATGGACTTACCCCATACTCTTATAATTTTATCAGTGGTTTAAGTAGGAAAGATGGCATCCATCTAGGATGGTCTTACAACCACTTCGGTGTAAGCAATGCTAAATAATAAGTGATCACCCAGCCTTCGGGTTTGTGCGATTATGTTAAGAGTTTTATTTTTAGTTTAAACTTGTATACTGTTTGTTTTAAAAAATTCGATGGTATTACGGCCATGCACATAGTGGTTGGTTTAAATATTGTAACGTTTCCTTCATTTGTAAATATCATGGAGATTTACATATTGTATTATGTGTTTATCCCTTGCATAAATAATGGTATCCATTAGATGGACTTACGATCATTTCTTTACTTTACTTAATGTTTGTGGATAATATTATGACCCATAGGGTCTGGGATTACTTTTGAAGTAAATGAAATATTTTGTTATGGCTCGACTGCCATCAACGATGGGATTTAATGTCAGTCCTTGGGGGATACCAAGATTTGTTTAGTGATTGAGTTTGATATGGAAAATGTAGCTGTAAAAGCTAGCATACATGCTTATGATTGTGTTTTGGATTTGATTTAATTGTATCTGTGCTTTAATTAATTCATGGATCTATAGTATAATTACACTATTTGTTAGGATCTTTGATCCAGTTATGTATGTTTACACAAATCTAGGAAGGATTGTTTAAGTGATTACATTATTTGATCACGGAGATAACTAAATGGATCTAGGATTATTTTCTTATGGCTTATCTGTCATATGCAAATTGGTTTTGATTAAAAAATTTCATTCGATTTTTATTACTGTAGATTTGCGATTGGATAAGTTTAAATACTATATTCGTTATGTAGGGATTTACTGTATAGATTTCCTTGTAACATATCTACTTTATACATTAATAAAAGCTTATGATGGTATTCTAATGTAATTCGACATATGTAAACAACTAGGTTATAATATATATATATATATATATTTTGATATTTTTAAGATTGAAAATATGATATATTCGTTACTTTGTTCAAACATGAGGTAGATAGATTTATACTAACATGATTATATGATCTATTTATTCTACCTACTATGAGTTTCAATTTACAAACTAAGAAATAAATATAGGAAAAGAGTGCAGAAAATACATTAACTAAATATGCCGCATAGGAAAGAATTTGACATAGTTCTATACATAACCATTAAGTACAGAATTGGATTTTCAGTGATAATCCGTAGAGGAAAATCCTAACTCAGGTTTGTATTCCTGATCTAAGAACTTCCCTAGTAACCATTTAACATTTATAATCAAACATATCTGAATAGAAATTTGATAAATAACCTAGACTGATCGATGCATACTAGGTTTTAAATTAACCATTTCCAATCTAGAATAACACATTCTACTATAAATTTAAAACATAGAATAAGAACATGGCACCACTGCTGGGAAAACAAAAGTGGGAAAGTTGTTCCTCCCAACCAACTCCCAGAGTAGCCAAATTACTTGCTCCAAAACCCCCGAGCCTTTTCATTGAAACACAAGAGAAAAATATTTTAATGCGCCATCTCTTGCATTCTCATATTTAATTCCCATCCAATGCTAGCCTCCTGTTGTTCATGGACATACTATTATATAGTATTTTTCCTAGGACTGGGTCATTTATGAGCCTCCTGCTCTTTAGCACTCAACTAGGATTTGTGACCTGATTTTTTTGGATGATGCCTCCTACATCTTGAGTTCTCACTCAGTGGATTCAACCACTTTTCTTTTCCTCTTGCGGGTCAACAAACACTCTTTAACAACTATTTCCACCTCTGTCCCCTTCAGTATATTTTATAATAAAAAATTAATAATTAATTACAAATGTTTTATTTTTTACTTTCTGTTAAAAATAATAAAAATAATAATGCAAGTATTTTTCGGAAAAATTAATAATTAATTATTAATGTATGGTGCATTACATACACCTCCCCTTAGAGGATAACACCCTCCTTGCTGTTACTCGCTTTCAGCTTTATTCTTCCATTTCATCATCTTGGAATAACACTGGATATGCCTCCTACATATCACTTTCCAGTTCCCAAGTATCTTCTTCCGAAATAAGGTGTTTCCATTACACCTTGACTTGTCCGATGGTATGGTTTTAGAGTAAAAGTTCTCTCTTGTCAAGAATGCACTCCGGTCCCACCTGGAACTCTCCTTCGGGTTCCACCCAAATCACATTCCAATCGATCACATGAGAATCACCATGAACATAGATTCTTTTTAAAATAGAAATGTGAAACACATTATGTACTTTAATATTGGGTGGTAGGGCTAACTGGTACGCAACCGACCCTATTTTAGCCAAAATTTCAAATGGCCAGCAATACCTAGGTGCCAACTTTGAATACTTGATAAATCTCAAGGAAATTTTCTTGGGCTTTACCTCTATATACACATTTTCACCTACTTGGAACTCTCTAGAAGTTCTTTTTAGGTCAGCATATCTTTTATTATTGTCTTGGGAAACCTTTCAGTTTTTTGTATCTGTTTCATGGTTAACTCCATATCCTTTAATTAATCAGGTCCTAACATTTATCGATCAACTGGACTGCTCAATGAAATTGGAGTATTACATTTGTGTTCGTATAAAATTTCAAAAGGACTCGTACCTGTAGAAACTTGAAAATTATTATTGTAAGCAAATTATACTAAGTGTAGGTAGTCTTCCCACTTACCTAGTTTGTCCATGACATACATCCTTAGCATGTCCTCTAGGACTTGGTTTATTCTTTCAGACTGCCCATCCGTTTATGGATGATATGTAGTACTGAAATTAAACTATGTTCCTAAACCTTTAAAAAAAGCTTTCCAGAAGTTACCTGTAAATTTTGCGTCTCTATCTGAGACTATTACTTTTGGTAGACCATGTAAATTGAATATCTCTGTCATGAAAATATCTGCAATGTTAACAGTTTTATAGGTAGATTTAACATGAATAAAATGAGTAGCCTTACTTAGTTTGTCAACTACGACCATGATTGAATAATGTTGTTGGAAATTCTTTGGTAGGCCTGTTATAAAATCCATACTAATTTTTACTCACTTCCATTCTGGAATGGGTAGTGGCTGCAACAGTCCTGCTGGATGTTGATGTTCTACCTTAACTTGCTGACTTTCTATGCAACGAGTTAAGTATTATGCCACTTCTTTCTTCATGTTTGACCAAAAGAAATATTTTATAATCATGGTGATCATCTTCTGGTATCCAGGATATCCTGAATACAGTCATTTATGTAGCTCATTTATAACTATAAGTTTGATTTCTACTACGTTTGGTATATACAACCTTTTTTTACGCAGCAACAATCCTTGTTTATTTAGGCTGAAATTTGTTTTTACTTGATTCTGTTCATTTTTAACAGTCTTTTCTTTTATAATTTGATATTCTTTATCGACATTTTCCATACTTATCATCTGATTTTCCAGATCAGATTCATAGTTGTTGCTTGCAAATAATAAATTTGCATGATGACTCAGGGCGTCTGCAACTTTGTTTTCCTTTCTCTTTATGTGTTTGATTTCAAAATCATATTTGCTTAAGAAGGACAACCATCTTTCTTGACTTGCATTTAAATTTTGTTGATCGAATAAATATTTAAGGATAATATTATCTGACATAAGCAGAAATTTCCTTCCAATTAGGTAATGTCGCCACATTTTTAAGGTGTGAATTATCGCAACAAGTTCCAAATCATGCGTAGCATAATTATTTTCATGATCATTTAATTTTCTATATTCGTACGCCACGACATAATTTTCTTGTATTAAAACCCCACCTAATCCTTCTTTGCAAGCGTCGGTACATACGTAAAAGTCCTTGAAAGGATCAACAATATTTAGGATTGGGGCGGTAGTTAGTAAGTGTTTTAGTTTATTAAATATTTCCATACATTTTTCAATCCATTCATAATTTTTACCTTTCTTCTGGAATGAAGTTATGGGGCAGGAAATCTTAGAAAAGTCTTCGATGAACTTCCGGTAGTATCTGGTAATCCCCATAAATGATCTTATGTTGGTTACATTTTTAGAAACCAACCATTCAGTAATGGCTTTGATTTTGTCTGGGTCAACATAGATTCCATCCTTGGACACTACGTGTCTGAGGTATTGAATCATATCCTTAAAGAAATCACATTTACTGAACTTTGCATATAGTTGTTGTTCTCAAAGTACTTGCATAATTATCTTCAAATGTTCTTTATGTTCTTGTTCGTTCTTAGAGTATATTAGTATATCGTCTAATAAGACAACCACAAACTTATCCACATAGTTACTTAAGATGTTGTTCATTAAGCACATGAATGCAGTAGGTGTGTTTGTCAACCCAAAAGGCATTACGGCAAACTCGTAATGACCATAGGAGGTCCTAAATGAAGTTCTAAAGATGTCCTCATCTTTTATTCGTACTTGATGATAACCAGACCTTAAGTCTATCTTTGAAAATATAGTTTCTCTGTGAAATTGATCGAATATATCATCAATCCGAGGTAGCAGGTATAAGTTATTAATTGTCATTTTATTCAGTTGTCGATAGTATATGCAAAACATTAAGGTTTCGTCTTTATTTTTCACAAATAAGACCGGTGCTCACCAAGGAGAAACACTAGGTCGAACATATTTTTTATCAATCAATTATTGTAGTTGATATTTGATCTCTATAATTTCTATTATGTTAATTCGGTAATGAGATTTTGATGCTAGTACCGCTCCAGGTATCAGATCGATTGTGAATTCAATGTATCTTTTCGAAGGAAGTCCATGGACTTCTTCCAGAAAGATGTCTTCAAACTCCTTTAAGATTCGTACGTATTCTAGTTTAAGTTTATTTTTGTTTTCATTCATTATATAGACATCGAACACTTTACATCCTTTTCTCACTGATCTTTTCATTTGTAACCCAGAGATTTCTCTGATTTTAACCTTCATAGGAATTTCTTTTACTTTTATAGTGTTTCCAATATCGTTTGTACATGTAAAAGTTTTGTCAAACCAGTTTAACATTAATTTATTTTTTCTAGCCAATCCATTCCTATTAACAAATCATAGGATCCCAAAGGAAAAATATTCAACATGCGTATTGAAATCGTTCATTCACAATTCATAATTCTTAACAAAACTAGTAACTTTACGTTTAGTATCGGTGTCTAATTGTACCAGCCACAACTTATCAAACTTTTTGGTACTAATCTACATAATTCAACTATTCTAGGTGATATGTATCTCAGACTTTCACTTGAATCAATCAAAATGGAAATAGGTTGACTATTTATCATACCTTCAATCTCGACCATGGAAGTGTAATGATCTGCTTGCCGGTTTTCCAAAGCAGCACCAATTCTAAGCATGCTCATTGCCATGTCTCCAATTGTAACTGCTTCCTGAATGGCGTGAACATTAAAAAATTTCGTTATTAATTAGAAGTATTTAAATTAAAGTGTCCCCTCACTCTCCCAACATTTTAATGGTTCTCTTTGTGCAATGTTCTTGTTAAAAGCTGTAGGAGGTTCTTTTACTGCAGAATTCTGTGGCTTAAATTTTTTGTAGTTATTACCTTGATACCCCCTATAGTTATTTCCCTTTGTTTTTTGTGGAATTTATTTTGTTTCTTTCTTGGATCAAAGTTGTTTTGCATTTTATTCTTCCAATTTGGTATACTTTCCCTTTAATTTTTGTTTTGGTCATAATAGAAGTTTGCATTTCTCATCGCTTCCTCTATCGTTTTCGAATTGTCATACTCAATCCATTATTTGAACATGATAGGAAAACAACTGAGAAAATTTGTATTTTAGGGTTTTCATCAATTATGTAAGGTACATAATGAAGTAGGCTCATAAACTTACTGCAGAGCTCTTTCATAGTCATAGATCCTAGCCTTAACTCATAAAATTCTTTGGCCTTCTCTTCGTAGTATTGTTCCGATAAGTATTTTATTTTAAAATGTTTTTTAAAAGTTTTCCAAGTTACATATATTTCCTTTAATCCCTTTACCTAATTTATATCCTACCACCATATATCCGCTTTTCCATCCAGATTATAGATGGCCATTTTAGCCTTTAGTTCATAAGAATAATTTTATATTTGAAAATACTTCTTCATCCCTGACAACCAAGGTTCTGCTTCTTCTCCTTTTTCAATTTCACCATTAAACATTGGTGGTTTAGTTTTTTTAAACTCCCCAAAGATTTCCCCATAGGGTATGTACTTTTTTTTGTTTTGTTATCATCACTACTTTCGCTTGAATCTTGTTGTTTTCCAGAGTGATGTTTGACTGATTCTTCACTGGAAGTTTCTGGTTTATGACTGGAAAAGTATAAGTTTCCTTCCCTTATGTTTGTAAGGTGCAGTTTTTGGTAGGTCAAGTTCACATCCCTTATTTTCCTCTTTTTCGTTGTTATGTATTTTAGATAATAAAATAGTATTTAATTCTTCTTGAGCTTTTAGGTTTCGTTCATTATCTTCTTTAACCTTTATTAGCTCTGATCTAAGTTCTTTTACAGTTCTTTGTAGTTCCTATTTATTATTTTGACTATCGTTCAAGTTTACCTAGATCTCCCCATCCCTTAAATTACCCTCTTCATTATTTAAAGGATTTTCTGGGTGAAGTTCTTCTTCTACAGACATCTCTACATTTGCATGTTTTCCTGCAAAATAAAATTATCCTTCTCTTTCTGTTTTGTAAGAAAATTTAAACAAAAGAAAAGAGTAAATTAGTTTTTCTGGTTTCTTTATCACTTTAAGAGTTGAGTCTATTTAGGCCTAGTGTTGTAACCATGCTTTGATACCATTATGTAACACACCTCAAAATTGCAATTTTTTTTTTACATGCATAGTTTTTTTACTATCATTTACTAACATATTACTCATGTGCAAGTTATTAATATATTTATCTTATCTGTTAAGTTAGGTTCTATTGGTTGAGGAAATGACCCGCTCCTTTCGAAACATTCAATCATGCCCATACAAGTGATGTTCTCCATTTACTTGTTCTTATAATGATTAATTTCACTAGGGCCTCACTTTCCCTAAGGCTTGGGAGACTATCCATAGTCTTGATCCCATCCCTTATCTAATACATTTATCCTGTGTAAATTTAAGGCCTTAGGCCTTATCATAGCCTAAGCTTATGGCATTTTTATGACCTTCCCCTTAAGCGTAATGGCTTGGGGTTTGTATGACATATGATACTAGCCATCATTAGAGGAAATTTGGGGTCTAAAATGGGCCTTATAAGAAAAAGCGCCAACAATAAGTTCTTGTGAGTTGGAATTCAAGAACCAATAGAATTCCAATAAAATGAGTCAACCATAATGGTTGAATTGACATATAAAAAAAACTACTTTTTGTGTTCCTATTTTTGATATATCTCCCTGTGTTCTTACTCAAATTTCGATCCAGAGAGCTCGTTGGATGTGGAATTTGATTCCCCATCCAACGAGTACCCACACTGCATACTTTTGACGGACTCCGCTACCCCAAAAAACAAGAAATACCTGAAAAATGTGATGACGACATCATCATCACGTTTTTTTCCAGGTATTTCTTGTTTTTGGGGTAGTGGGGTCCATCAAAAGTATGCAGTGTGGGTACTCGTTGGATGCATAATCAAATTCTGCATCCAATGAACTCTCTCGATCGAAATTTGAGTAAGAACACAGGGAGATATGTCGAAAAACGAACACAAAAAGTAGTTTTTTTCTTTTTTCCTCCAAAATTAATAAATATTATTTTATTACTTTAACTATTGTTTTATTATTTTCCTTAGGAGGCCCATTTTGGACCTCAAAATTGCTATAATGATGGAAAACCTTCATTATATTAATACAAAGATGCAATGTTTTGTTTGGTATTATATATGATTTTCTTATTTATAGCATACCCTACCCCATGATTTACAATGTAATATTTCTTGGCATGATCGATTTACACCATGGTTCAGGATATGTTATAAGGTTTGAATGTTGGAGTTATGTCACATGGTTTGAACTCGATGAATCCGTATGTAATGATTAAGGCCCATGATTTTCTAACCATGAGTTATTTATTTATGTACTTAGTTGACTTTGGTAATAAAGGTGTGTCCTAGCTACGAGTTGACAATGCAACCAAGCTTTCCACATAGCTTCTAGTCTTTATCTCCGTGTCCCTTTGTCCAATTCATAGCTAGGGTTTTGGAAGAAGTTTAATATGTTGGGAAACTTGTCCGAACCCTTCATTTGGTTTGATTGGCCTGTAGGGAAAGAGAGAGCCAAGATCTACTCTATTCATGGTGGAAACTTTACTAGTTGTTTGGTTTTGAAGTCGACGAGAGACGAAGCTATACTCTGTAATAATGGTGATGGAATATGGGTTCCTAGTTTAACATTGTGCTAATGACATGGTGTTTTCACTGTTTCGAGGTGTCCCAGGTTCCAAAAAATTTCCCAATGTTCTGCATTCTAGTGCCTTCATCACCATGAAGTCTGTCATTACTCTATTTAAGCGAATTTCCTACTAACAGGTTAAATGATCTTAGAACTCAATCTCTATGACATTTACTTGGCGTAAATACATTAATTACGAGTTTGCTGATAAAATTTTTCATTGTGGGTGTAGGTAGAGGAGGGAAAGGGTACTCCGGAGGAGCCAACCCCTATCCCTCTCTGCAACGCACCAAGGTAAGGGTTTAATCACAATTTCCTCTTTTCGTTCATTAATAAAATTTCATTTTCTGAATGTAACATATAATGTATGCATGTCTAATGCACTGGAGAGGGAGGCGACATGGTCACCTCCTCCCAGGCCTGCATTTTTAAGTGCCTGAGTAACCTCTGTTTAAAACCACTTCATTAAAATCCATTTTTAAAACTAAGGAATCGACTGATACTTACTGGCTACTATAACTAATTATTGGTTGCAGGTAACGTTGGTTATGAACATGGGCCGAGAGTGGTAGCCACAACCATTTCTAAGATAATTTCCAATTTTGATTTCGAGTGTGTGAAATAAAACCCTTAAGGTTTACCCTTGTTGCAGCTGCAACTATTTTCCCAAATTTTTGAAATTTTGGACACTCCTCTTAATTTTTATCTTGTCTAGAATTGTTTGGATCCATGAACTCTACTTTTTTTTCCCTCTGCTACAAGTTTGAATTGTTTTGAGGTCAACTATTTTCATCCTTTTCGGAAAATTGCTTATGTCTGAAACTACTTTGGGTTTGGAATTTGAAGTTTGGTTTGAAATTGTTGTCCTTTGATCCGTGATTTCGTCCTTTGATATCGGAAGTCTATTTCTCGTTTTCGCCGCTATTTTGGAGGTGAAGCAAACTTTTTCGTCACTGCCCGGCCGAAAGTATTTTGGAACTTAACGTTTTTAGTTTGGTTGTTCGGAGGTCATTTAAGCAATGCATCGAAGCCATATTACCCTACGGAGCCGCCGTTGCGGAAGCTGAACGATGATTGTTCTAATGGATAGCTTTGACTATTTCGATGCTGTGATGTTATTATTTTGACTTGCTTTGCACTGTCGGAGGTTGGTTGAAGTTTGAGTTGGGGGTTTTTGATATTTATGAAGCCGCTGTTTTGGAGATGAGACAAGCTTCTTAGACTGCTGCACAAATCTAAGATTTTTTGAACAATTAACATTTTCATGATGTTTCTGCGCCATATCGAAAAGTTTATAACTTTGATCGAAGGCTGTAGTCTAATTGCTTTCCTCCATTACGGCTCCCGAGCGAACTAAATGTCTGCCATATAACTGCTCCACTTGCCGATGTTTTGTTACGGTTTTTGTTGATATGTTTATTTTCCATGGAGCCCATAGTGTTTTCATCGTCTTCCATTGCGGCTGCGTAATGCGCTAACCTCCCGACGTTTATGTCCTTTCGTTCGTCGACAAGGAGTTTTTTCGCCCGATGCTTTAGTATTTAGTCTTGCCGACGCCGTTAGACTTAATGGTCTCCTGGAACTCGTTGTTCATCTGAAGCCTATCGTTGTGGCTATTAATTAAACTACCATGCCGATGTTTTAGTAATTTTTCCCACCGGTGAAGGTTTTTCCCGCCTGTTCTGTATGTGTTTTTACCCTGTTTTATGGGTGGCGGAGGTTTCATTTTCTATCATTTTAAGGTTTTCGCGACAAGAGCACAGTACAGGGCCTCATCTTGATGATCAGTTTTATTGTTAGTATGATTTACATTTGTTGAAAAGATGCATTCCAAATTAATGATGAATTTTTGTTTTGACTGCAGACGGACTTAGAAGATTCTTCAGATTATTGCTGCAAAGAAGACATAGCTGGAGGACAAAGTAGAAGGAAGTTGGCTGAAAAATGATAGTCAGAGATGTTCTGAGATCAACGAGATCTTAAAAGGGACAAATAAAAGACAAAGCGGAATCGATAGCAACAGAGGCCCGGGCTTGGAAAAGGTTCAGCAGTTACTGAGCTGGTCCCGTTATATGAAGTACTCATAAGACTAAATCTGAAATGTAACATATTGCCTAAATCATGAGCACTCACAAACTGGCAAAACTATGAGATTAAAACGGTCAGGGGAGCCGGAAGGTCAGGGGGTGGGGCAACACAAAGGTTTTGTTGTTTTTGTATAAAGATAGGAAAGTTAGAGCGAATGGAGGCTTTTTTCCCTGGAGAAACTTGTGAGCCATTTTGTTGTAAGAGGAACTACTTCGTTTTACAATAAAAATTACAAACTTTGCCTGTTGGAGAAGGTGTTGTGTGGAATGTTCGAATGTGATTAAATGAAAAATGTTGAAGGGGAACTATTTCATTTTCAACTGTGTTTCATTAATTGTGAGAGCGTTCTAACTTTTTGAACCTATGTTCTCATTTGAATGTTCTCTGGTTTATTTTGTGATAATTTCCACTGAGTAATAGAGGTTTTAACGATTGATGAGATATCTTGTTGTGTATATTTTTATTCATGTTTATGTGTTTTGATTCTAAGAACAACTATCTGTGATTTATCTTAACATGTGAACAATATTACATTACTCATGAATTAATATCTTGCTCCCTAGGGATAGCTTAGTTAGTGTTGTTTTTTTTAGTTGTGTGTGATTTAGATGTGAGAGAGTCTAAGACGAGAGGTAAGAACCTGCGCATCACATTGTGACCACTCCTTGCATTCTTTATCAATTTGCATCTTATATAGGCACTTGCATATCATACTTAAATTCAAAAATACAAAAATATATACGGTGGGCTGGGCCGCAACCGGTAAAACCCTTTGTTTTTGTTGCTTGACCTACGGTAGCCGGAACGCAAACCGGACGGATTCCCTACACCAAATAGTCACAGGCTAGTTGGGAACATCGACTGGGGAGAATCCCTTGCTGTTGTTGCCCACAAATTTCTAGGCCTCAACAGTTTCTGGCGCTAGAAGGAGGGCCGCCAATGCATGGCTGGCCGGGGAAATCCATTTCCTCGAAATAAATCCACCAGTGATAGTTTTGAAAGCAGTTTTCCTAATCCAAATATTGAAGAGAATAGAGAACATTTGTTTTTTGTGGACAACCAAGTGGTAAATGACCTAAGAAGACACACGCGGGCTTATGTAAAGAGTATTGGTGGATTACCCATTATCATTGATTTACCCCGAAGAGAATACAAGAAGAAAGACCGTCCCATCTTGGAAGATTGGGAAGAGTTAGTAGAAGTCGCGTTATAGGGGGTTGGTTGGAGATTGGGAAGAGTTAGTAGAATTCGCGTTATAGGAGGTTGTTCATCCTTTGAATCAAGTGGACCCTAATACACCTTACTGTTCACCTATTCATACTCCTATTCCTTCACCTCCTCACTCTCCACCTAGATGCAAATCAGCCACCTAACCCACCAAATCCACCATTAGCTTGGAAAGCTAGATCACCCTTGAACTTAACACCTCCATTGCATGACTTACCTCAAGATTTTGAAAAGATGCTGCCCAAGTTTGATCCAAATGAGAAGATGATAGTGGATGACCATTTGCAAAGTTTCTATTTGGCAATAGAAGGATTAAGAGCTGGGGAACATGAGGATGTAGTTTGTTAGACTTTTTCCACACACCCTTAAAGGAGCAACAACATCATGGTATTTCAGTTTTCCTGCAAACTCTATCCCATATTGGGATACCTTTGAAAGGATTTTTAGAAGTAAGTATGCAACCCAAAAAACTCATACAGCTCTCATGAAAGGACTGTGTGCCTTAATGAAAGGAAGAAAAGAGAAGGTGCATAGTTTTACCCAAAGATTCGCAGCCTATCTTAAGAATTTTTATGAAGCTAAAACACCCTCGGATAAAGTTTTGATTGAATATTATACCTTAGCTCTAGGACCTGAGTTGGCCATGTTTGCCAAAATGAAATCCAAACCTACGCTAGCAGAGACTTATGAAGAAGCAGAGAGAGTAGAGGCTGAAAAGGAAAGCATCAAAGATTATCCTGAACGGTCAGGAAAAAAAAATGTTGGGAGGAAAGATTTTTTATTTACTAAGCCTAAAGAGGAGCAATCACCAAATTTCAAGGGAATGGCAAAGATGATGCAGAAGCTCTCTAACAAAATCATAGACTTGGAAAAGGAAAAGGAAGCCCAAAAATTCTACAATCCTTATTACAAGAAAAGGGAAGATAACAATCAATCCCAACCCCCTCCGCACAGGCCTACATCTATGAACTTAACGGAGGTAGGAATGGATAAATTTTGCACTTTCCACCAACAACCCCATTCTGAAAATAATTGTCCTCGATGGATAAATTCAATGACGTTGGTATCAGCTGTTGGATTCCAAATTAACTGAAGATAACGATGAAGAAGGGAAAGACAACAATAAATCAACAGAAAAACAGGAGGATGAAGCCATGGTTTTATGGGACTGTGTATCGTTGTTTGATACCGAGGAAGAAAAGGATATGAGACACGAGGGCATCTTGGAAACAAACATAACAACGAGAAGCCAGGGGTTGATTAAGGAAAACAATCTTATGCTCCCGAAGATCAAAAGACTTCAAAAGAATGTTAAGAAATTTCAAAACAACTCCTCAACTAATAAAATTCTGGAATTTACCATCACCAGCCAAATCCTAAACAGATCAACATGCCTACTAATCCCAATGAAGAAAAAATAAATAATGTTAAATCGAATCTCACAGAACATAAGATGGATTATGACATTGTGGAGGATATCATAAAGGTAAGGGCAAACATCTCATTATTTGAAATGTGCAATGCACTGCAGCAAAAAGAAAAGTTACTGAAAGCACTTGAAGTATCAGAGGAGAGGCTGCCCACTGACAATCAACCCCAAGAAGAAGAAATTGGTGAAGCAAGTATGGGAGGTAAGCCTAAAAGCAAGAATCCACCTTTTCTCCTTATTTTTGAAATTTTCAACCACAACGTACATAACTGCCTAGCAGACTCGGGGGCATTAGTCAATGTCATGCCGCTGTCGGTCTGCAAAAGGATAAATGGACAACCTAAACCATCTACTTGGAGGGTCGTTCAGTTGGATAGAACGAATGTGAAGGTAATTGGGGAAATGGAGGATGTTCTCGTTCGCTTATCTTCAAATGATAAGGTGTGTCAAGTCATTGATATTGTGGTGGCTGACATACCAGAAGCTTATGAAGTTGTTTTGAGTAGAGATTGGTCGGCAAAGCTGAACGGATATTTTGCCTCAGACTGGTCGCTTCTGTGGCTGCCATATAAATGAATCCCAAATCAAATTAAAGTTTTGACGGAGCCCCACATGAAACACAATGTTACTCAGTTCAAAGGGAAAAATGAACCAGTGGATTCTGTTTTGGGAAATTACTTTATTGATCTAGAACCAGGAAACTGTCAAGCGGAAGAAGCCAGCAATACATCAGACGCTCAGCTTGATCTCCTTCGAT
This sequence comes from Pseudotsuga menziesii, assembly GCA_001517045.1. Lineage (NCBI taxonomy): Eukaryota > Viridiplantae > Streptophyta > Pinopsida > Pinales > Pinaceae > Pseudotsuga > Pseudotsuga menziesii. The sequence goes on along the minus strand of LPNX010710380.1, from coordinate 83,368 downwards.
TCTCACAGGCTGATGAAATCGATTGTAAAATAGTAGACTTAGTTGTAGATGTAGACGTTAATTCTCGCACAGTAGTTAGCGATTTTTGGACGCTTTTCTTTGATGGTTCTAAAACTTTAGAGGGGTCGGGAGCCGGCTGTGTCCTGATTGACCCTAAGAAAAACAAAATTTTTCTTTCCTGTAGGTTAGAGTTTGAATGTACCAATAACACAACTAAATATGAAGCATTATTTTAGGGACTAAGAAAGGCAATTGAATTAAAGGAAAAAAATCTGAAAGTGTTTGGAGATTCTAAAATAATTGTAAAACAAATTTGAAATCAAATACATTGCATTTATCCTCATTTAAAAGCTTATCAAAATGAAGTATGGGATTTACTTAAAGGTTTTAATGCATTTAACATTGTATCGATTCCAAGACTTAAGAATGCCGCAGCTGACTTGTTGGCCACCTCAGCTGCCAGGCTTGTGCCCTCTAATAATCGGTGCTCTGTTGAATTGCTTTTCAGGCCTTCAGTTCCATATATGATAACCAATCTATGAGTGTTTGATGATGATCAACAGATTATAGAATGCTTGACAAATGACAATACCTTCAAAGGGCAATTATTGATGATGAAGAGCATCAAGCCGAGCTAAAATTCAATAATTTTATTCCTAAAGGAGTCAGGACTTTAGAACGAATGTTTGATTTAAACGAGAAATTTAGAATTCCAGTGAATGTGAAGACTCATAGCTCGTCTCTATAGTTCGAGTTGATTAATTTGGGGATTGAAATGGAGCCTAAATATGTGAATTTGGGAAAAATTTTCTCCCCAGGTGAAAGGAATAAGTTTATCATTCTTTTCAAACAATACAAAGATGTTTTTTCCTGGAAGTATGAAGATCTAAAGACATATGACACCAATATAATCCAACATGTTATCCCCATCAGATCCGGAATCAAACCTTATCAACAGCCTTTAAGGAAAATGCATCCAAAATTAGAACCTTTAATCCAGAATGAAGTTAAGAAACTATTGGATGCCAGAATTATCTTCAAGGTTAGACACTCAAAATGGGTTTCAAATCTGGTACTGGTAAGGAAGAAATCTAGAGAAATCAGGCTATGTGTGGATTTCAGAAACTTAAACTGCTCTTCAGATAAAGACAATTATCCTGTCCCACCCATGGAGCAAATATTGCAAATGGTTTTGGGTTCTGAACTATTCTCTTTATTAGATGGATTCTCAGGCTACAATCAAGTATTAGTAGCTGAAGAAGATAGACTTAAAATGACATTCAGGACCAGGTGGGGAACTTTTTCTTACAGAAGGATGCCCTTTGGACTCATAAACACTGGAGCTACTTTCCAGAGGGCTATGGACATAGCTTTCCATGGCATGATTGCTGCAGTGCTGTAGTATACCTCAATGACATCACAATTTTCTCAAAGAAAAGAGAGGAACACGCATTTCATCTAAAGCAGATTTTTGAACGCTGCTGAAAATATGGCATCTCACTCAACCCCAAGAAGTGCGTGTTTGCCATTACAGAAGGTAAGTTGTTGGGTCACGTGGTTTCTAAGAAGGGGATCTCCATAGACCTAGAAAGGATCAAAGCTATTGAACAGATTTCTCTACCCCATAATAAAAAGGGCATGCAATCATTTATGGGGATAATAAAATTCGTGCGAAGGTTTGTGCCAGATTTCGTGCAAATTGTTAAACCTTTGCAGCAAATGGTAAAGAAAAGTGTACAATTCAAGTGGACTGATGTAGAGAAGAACACATTTAGTAAAATTAAAATAGCTCTTGCGTACACACCCTCCCTCAAAAGTCCAAATTTTGAGAAAGATTTTATTTTGTACACTTTCGCATTTGATGATTCACTAGCAGCTGTGCTTACCCAGAAGGAAGACGAGGGAGATGAGTTCCCCATATCATTTATGAGCACTGGTCTGCAAGGGGCCAAATTGAATTACCCAGCTATGGATAAACAAGCTTACGCAGTGTTCAAAGCGGTGAAACAATTCAGGCCATACATACTAAAGAACCGGACAAAGGTAATCGTTCCACACCCAACTGTGAGGTCTCTTTTTGTGCAAAAAGAGTTAGGGGAAAGAAGAGGCAACCTCCATAGTTAAAGGGCAGGGATTGTGAAAACTGATGATTGAAAGTAAAGACAATGAATAACAGAACTGGGAAAACGAAGCTGAGTTACATTTGATGGATTTATGTCCTCTTTTCACAGCCCTGGACTCCTGGTATCGAGACCTTGTGCATTAACTTTAGGTGGGATTGTTACTGGAACTTTGGAATTCTAAGCAAAGAATAGCACTGCATCTTAAATCAGCCTCATATCAGATTGTTGAAGGAATATTATTCAAAAAGAATTATGATGGAGTTCTTCTTAGATGCTTAGAGAAAGAAGATGCGAAGAAGGTAATTATAGACTTACATGATGGGCCTGCTGGGGGACATTTCTCTGGAGATACAACAACACATAAAATTATTAGAGCTGGATACTATTGGCCCACACTGTTCAAAGATGCACATGCCCATGTCAGAAAGTGCGACATCTGCCAAAGGTGTGGTGGAAGACAAGTTAAAGCAGCAGGACCATTAAAGCCTGTTATGATAATAGAACCTTTTGAGCAGTGGGGGATGGAAATCATTGGAGAGATAAAGCCAAATTCTTCCTTGCAACACAAATATATTCTGACAGCAACCGACTACTTCACTCATTGGGTCGAAGCCATTCCGTTGTGTAAAGTAAATGAAGATGCGGTCATGGACTTCTTGCAAGATCATATTATGACCAGGTTTGGAGTTCCAATTTCTTTAGTTTTTGATAATGCTACTTACTTTTCCTCGATTAGATTAACTGCATTTTCTCATGAGAAAGGAATTAAGTTGCATTACTCTGCAAATTACTATCCACAGGGAAATGGCTTAGCTGAATCTACGAACAAGAATCTGATTAGTATTTTAAAAAAGACAGTGATAGAAAATCAGAGGATTTAGCACTCAACATTACCAAATTCTCTTTGTGTTGATAGGGTCACCCGCAAGACTTCGTTAGGTGTGTCCCCATATACCCTTGTTTATGGAAAAGAGGCCATTCTACCCCCCAATATCAAGCTACCCTCTTCCATAATAGCTCAAGAATCCAGAGGATCAGATAATGAAGTCTTGTAGATAAGGATACATAATCTGTTGAAGGCAGAGGAATCTAGATCCAGGGCCAGAGAACATTTTAAACAACAACAGGAGGTAGTAAAGAGATGGTTTGATAAACACAAAGCTAGAACAAAAGATTTCGAGGTGGGAGATTTGGTTCTCAAATGGGATCACCCTCATGATGAGAAAGGAAAACACACAAAATTTCAACAGTTATGGGTATGCCCTTTCCAGATTGTGGTAAAACTCGACCCCTCAACCTATAAATTGCAAGATTTACAGGGGTGGGAAGAGAACTTACCAGTTAATGGTTTAGTTCTCAAACCTTATTTTTCTTGAGTTTTTTTTTGTTCTTTTATCTTGTACATAAATAAATTGATTTGGCTGTTTATTTTGATTTATTTTAGTTTAGATTTTGATTGATTTCAATAAAAGAGGCAAACTTTTGGTTGCATGGAGAGCGTCAGAATTCTAGATTAACTAAAATCCTTGGTTATAAGACTGTGCACTATTGTTTTATCTGAAATAATTTCTTCTAGTTTGACAGTTTTCTTAAATGCTTATGAACACATTGAATTCCTACTTAATCCCTATAAAATAACTCAAGATCAAAAAATATGGAATACTCTTTCAAGGCTCCATCCATCTCATATTTACAAATGTCCTAGGGAGTGACAACAAAAGACCCACAGAAAGGAAGCAGGGTAAACAATATATTATATATAAATCATCCCATGCCATGAATTGAAATCCAAAAGGCAAACAAGATTCAGAAAACTCCTATGAAAGCAATATGTATCAAAACAAAGTACTGAACCATATAAGTACTAAATTGCCAAAAGTTCTTCTCTGTCGGTGAGCTGAAAGTTAAATACATCTCTCACACAAAAGGACACTATGGATAGAGGAGCCTAAATAAAAAATTCAGAAAGAAAGGCATGCAGGAGGACTCATATGAAAAGGACAAAAGTCCAAAAGCACAAAAAGTGCAAAATGGCATGGGAATGAGGAATAAATGAATATTTATGTTTACCATATGTCACAATCCTGTGGTGTCGAAGCTGGCAGCTACCTGAAGATAGAGGTAATGAATCAAACTCATCTTCCTAGCCTCAAAAGAGTTATCTTGACTTGGAAATCTTGGTTTCCATTCTCCTAAATTGGACTATCATCCATGATTAAAAGTACATATATTTGCCATTTGGGAAATCTAGACATCTAGAAGAATTCAACATGTTGGTTTATTGTCAAACAGTCTGTTATTTAAGGAAGAAATTGTCCAGAGATCTAGGTTCACTAGGTAGTCGCCAATTATTGCAGCTACAACTGTTTTCCCAAATTTTTGAAATTTTGGACCCTCCTCTTAATTTTTATCTTGCCTAGAATCGTTTGGATCCATGAACTTTGCTTTTGTTTTCCCTTTGCTACAAGTTTGGATTGTTTTGAGGTCAATTGTTTTCATGCTTTTCAGAAAATTGCTTATGTCTGAAACTGCTTTGGGTTGTGGAATTTGAAGTTTGGTTTGAAATTGTTTTCCTTTGATCTGTGACTTCGTCCTTTGATATCAGAAGTCTATTTCTCGTTTTCGTCGTGTTAGAAAACAGGACCGCAGAGCAATAACAGATATACAGTTAAATCAATAAACAAGATGCAAAACAAATTAAAACAGTATAGAGAGACACATATATAACGTGGTTCACCCAAACGATGGGCTACATCCACAAAGAAATTTGTCAGTCCTTTTATTGTAGTCCAAAAAGATGAAGGGATACACCCTGCAGCAAAACCGCTGCACTTCCTCTTCACGCTTTCACAGTCTCTCTTCTAGTACAATACAATGCCCACATCCAGCACAATTACAATGGAGCCTCCTCAAGCCTTATAAAGGATTAATCACATGCAATACCATGGGACAATACCATGGGCTACAACAAACCATGTGCCCAAACCATGTGCTAGACCTAACCCCCTTTGACTCGATCCCAAGTCAAGGTTAACCCTAACAAATCCCCCCTTTAAACTTGACTTGGAGTAATCACCAACTCCCCTCAAGTATTTACCAAGGAATCTTACATACACCCCCCTATCACCTAGGTCTATCTCCCGACTTTACCAGTGAGTTACCAGGGGTATGCATGCCTTACCAGGTCTTACAACCATATGCCCATTTACATGCAAAACTGCTCCATTACATTTTTTTTCATGTGCCTTCATGGTGACTAATCACAGCAACTCTACTGCTGCTGCACTTGCTGGACCTTGGACATGGAAAATTTCTTCTTTTCACCTTCATGCTTTAAGGCCAACAGAAACCAAGCAAGAACTCAGTTTCTCTCTGGTTACTCCCTTTGTCAACATGTTTGTAGAATTCTGGCTAGTGTGAATCTTTTCCAGTTTTAACAGTTCTTCATCTAGAACAGATCTTATGAAGTGGTACTTGAGTTCTATATGTTTAGTCCTTGAATGAAAGACTGAGTTCTTTGCAAGATGAATGGCACTCTGGTTGTCACTGTACAGCCTACTATTCTCCTGCTTCTTACCCAATTCTTCCATGAACCTCTGCAACCAAATCATCTCCTTACTAGCCTCTGTAGCAGCAACATCTCTACTTCCATTGTTGAAAGTGCAACAACCTATTGCAGTTTTGAAATCCAACTTACTGTTGTTCCACCTACAGTGAACACATACCTTGTGGTGCTCCTCCTGTTGTCTTTATCACCAACCATATCTACATCAACATATCCCTGTAGAACAGTGTCTGAACCTCCAAAACATAATGCATGAGAAGTGGCACCTCTCAAATACCTGAGAATCCACTGTACTGCTTTCCAATGCTCTTTACCTGGATTATTCATATACCTGCTCACAACTCCCACTACATGTGCAATATCTGGTCTTGTGCACACCATGGCATACATCAAGCTCCCAACTGCTGATGAATAGGGAATCTTGGACATGTAATCTATCTCTTCCTGTGTCTCTGGACACATATTCTTGCTTAGTTTGAAATGGCTTGCCAAAGGTGTGCTGACTGTTTTTGCATTCTGCATTCTAAACCTCTGCAACACCTTTTCTATGTACTCACCTTGAGACAATGTCAATTTACGATTTTTCCTGTCTCTTGTTATTCTCATACCAAGGATTTGCTTTGCAGCACCCAAATCCTTCATCACAAATGATTTAGATAGTTTTCTTTTGAGCACATTTATATTCTGCATGTTAGACCCTGCAACAAGCATGTCATCCACATACAATAACAAGATAATATATCTTTCGTTATCTAGCCTCTTGAAATAAACATAGTGGTAAGAATGACATCTATCATAACCTTGTTCTGTCATAAACTTATCAAATTTTAAATACCATTGCCTTGGAGCTTGCTTCAGGCCATACAAGCTCTTCTTCAACCTACAAACCAAATTCTCCTTCCCTTTGACCTCATACCCTTGTGGCTGCTGCATATAAATCTCTTCCTCCAAATCCCCATGGAGAAAGGCCGTTTTTACATTTAATTGTTCAATATGCAAATATTCTACCACCACTAGGCTTAAAATAGTTCTAATTGAATTCATTTTAACAACAGGAGAAAATATTTCATCAAAGTCTATACCTTTCTTTTGTGCAAACCCCTTTACAACAAGTCTAGCCTTGTACCGCTTCTTTCCTCCATCTTCTTCCTTCAACCTGTAAACCCATTTATTCTACAATACCCTTTTACCTGTAGGCAACTTAACCAGATTCCAAGTCTGGTTTCTTACCAATGAGTCCATCTCCTCATCCATGCCTTGCTCCCACTTCTTTCTAGTTTCTACCTGCATTGCTTCTTCAAAACATTCTATCTCACTAGAATCAGTCATCAATAAATAATATAGTGAAGGA
>LPNX010710380.1:60896-76182 GCA_001517045.1 Pseudotsuga menziesii | reverse complement strand
CTGTTTATTAAATAAATAGCAGTGTTTACAGCATCAGCCCAAAACTGTAAGGGCAACCCTGCATGCAATCTCATACACCTTGCACGCTCCATGATCATTCTATTTATCCTTTCTGACACGCCATTTTCTTGGGGTGTTCCAGGGACTGTCTTCTCTCTGTGAATCCCATTGTGTGAACAGTAACTGTCAAACTCCTTGATGTAGTACTCGCCTCCATTATCAGATTTGAGACATTTCAACCTTTTTCCTGTCTCATTCTCAGCCAAAGCTTTCCACTTCTTAAAAGTATCAAACACATCAGATCTCTGTCTAATGCAATAAACCCAAGTTTTCTAGTTGCATCATCAATAAAAGTAACATAATAACGAGAGACACCAAGAGATTGTACCTGAGCTGGTACCCATACATCTCTATGGACAAACTCTAACTTTTCACTCTTCTTTTGTTTCCCAACGCTGAGAAATCTAACTCTCTTCCGTTTTCCATAAACACAATTCTCACAAAATTCCAAACTTACCTGCTTTAGGTCTGGAAGCAGTTTCCTTGAGTGGAGAATCTGCATCCCCTTCTCACTCATGTGGCCAAGCCTATGATGCCACAACGTTGCACCTATTTTTGTGGAAGCTACAGAAATAGAATAATTAGTGTTATGAGGACATAAATATAACATACCTATCCTATCTCCTTTTGCAATTACCATTGATCCTTTAGTAACCTTCCACCACGTTTATCCAAATGTAGACAAACAACCGCCATCTCCCAACTGCCCTGTTGAGATTAGATTTCTTTTCACAGCAGGAATGTGCCTTACATCCTTTAGCAACCAGTCATTTCCATTATTTAGTTTGATCTGAACCTTACCCTTTCCAACAATTTTACGTGGTTCATCATCCCCCAATAACACATGCCCAAAATCACCTTGAACATAATCATAAAAGAATTTCCTATGGGGTGTAGCATGACATGAAGCCCCTGAATCTACTACCCAGTAATCACTAGTATTATCTAATGCAAGAATCAAATCATCTTGTAACACATCACCTGCTACATTAGCTTCCTGGGTAGTCTCTTTCTGCCTCTCACCTTTCTTCTTTGGTGCTCTGCAGTCTTTCTTTAGATGTCCTTTCTTACCACAGTTCCATCATTCTATTTTTCTGAATCTGGACTTGGATCTTCCCTTTTTAGACTTGCCACGATTTCCTGGGCTCCTTCCTCTCTCGTTTTGTCTCCCTCTGCTCTCCATGGTTAACGCATTACCTGATGTCTCACCTATGCTTTTCCTTCGCATTTCCTCGCTAAGAATAACACTAACAACATCATCAAACTTAAGAGTGTTTGAACTAGGGACAAAGTTATTTACAGCCATGACTAAGCTATTCCAACTTTCTGGCAATGAGCACAAGGTTAGAAGAGCCCTAACCTCATCATCAAAGTTCACTTTTATAGAACTTAACTGACTGGTAAGTGTATTAAACTCATTTAAATGGTCAGCAACAGATCCACTTTCCGACATCTTCATATTAAATAAACGCTTCATTAAAAATACCTTGTTAGAAGCCGAGGGTTTTTTGCAGTGCTTACTCAATGCGCTCATCACACCCTCTGTTGTTATTTCTTTCAAAATATTGAAGGTCACCGACGAAGCCAGGCACAGCCGTATTGTTCCTACTGCCTTTCTGTCAAGAACCTCCCACTCTTCATCCTTCATAGCCGCTGGCTGTTTTTCTTTTCTGCCCAACGGTAGGTACAGATATTTCTGGTACAAATAGTCCTCCATTTGCATCTTCCATAACTGATAGTTTTGGCCATTAAATTTATCGACCCTAAACTTTCCTTCTTCCGCCATTGCTCCCACTCGAACCAGGAACCCTTCTTTCCTGCGAGTTTACAAACCAAATAGACATTTTGGCTCTGATACCAATTGTTAGAAAACAGGACTGCAGAGCAATAACAGATATACAGTTAAATGAATAAACAAGATGCAAAACAAATTAAAACAGTACAGAGAGACACAGATATAACGTGGTTCACCCAAATGATGGGCTACGTCCACAAAGAAATTTTCCAGTCCTTTTATTGCAGTTCAGAAAGATGAAGGGATACACCCTGCAGCAAAACTGCTGCACTTCCTCTTCACGCTCTCACAGTCTCTCTTCCAGTACACTACAATGCCCACATCCAGTACAATTACAATGGAGCCTCCTCAAGCCTTATAAAGGCTTAATCACATGCAATACCATGGGACAATACCATGGGCTACAACAAACCATGTGGCCAAACCATGTGCTAGACCTAACCACCTTTGACTTGATCTCATGTCAAGGTTAACCCTAACACGTCGCTGTTTCGGAGGTGAAACAAAATTTTTCATTGTTGCCCAGCCGAAAGTCTTTTGGAACTTAACGTTTTTAGTTTGGTTGTTCGGAGGTCATTTAAACAATGCATCGGAGCCATATTTCCCTATGGGGTCGCCGTTGCGGAAGCTGAATGATGATTGTTCTGACAGATAGCTTTGACTATTTCGATGTTGTGATGTTATTATTTTGACTTGCTTTGCGCTGTCGGAGGTTGGTTGAAGTTTGAGTCGAAGGTTTTTGATCTTTATGAACCAGCTGTTTTGGAGATGAGACAAGCTTCTTAGACCGCTACACAACTCTAAGATTTTTTGAACACTTAACGTTTTCATGATGTTTCTGCGCCATATCAGAAAGTTTATAACTTTGATCGAAGGCTGTAGTCTGATTGCTTTCCGCCATTACGGCTTCCGAGCGAACTAAATTTCCACCATATAATTGCTCCACTCGCCGATTTTTTGTTACGGTTTTCGCTAATATGTTTATTTTCCACGGAGCCCATAGTTTTTTCATCTTCCGCCATTACGGTTGCGTAATACACTAACCTCCCGACGTTTATGTCATTTCGTTCATCGACAAGGATTTTTTCTGCCTAATGCTTTAGTATTTAGTCTTTCTGACGCCGTTAGACTTAATGGTCTCGCGGAACTCATTGTCTGTCTGAAGCCCGTCGTCACAGCTGTTAATTAAACTATCCTGCCAATGCTTTAGTGATTTTTCCCGTCGGTGAAGGTTTTTCCCGCCTGTTCTATATGTGTTTTTACCCTGTTTTATGGGCGGTAGAGGTTTCATTTTCTATCATTTTAAGGTTTTTGCGATGAGAGCGCAGTACAGGGCCTCATCTTGATGATCAGTTTTATTGTTAGTATGGTTTACATTTGTTGAAAAGATGCAGTCCGAATTAATGATGAATTTTTGTTTTGACTACAGACGGACTTAGAAGATTCTTCAGATTATTGCTGCAAAGAAGACATAGCTGGAGGACAAAGTAGAGGGAAGTTGGCTGAAAAGTGATAGGCAGAGATGTTTTGAGATCAACGGGATCTTAAAAGGGACAAATAAAAGACAAAGTGGAATCGATAGCAATAGAGGCCCGGGATTGGAAAAGGTTCAACATTTACTGAGCTGGTCCCATTATATGAAGTACTCATAAGACTAAATCCGAAATGTAATGTATTGCCTAAATCATGAGCACTCACAAACTGACAAAATTGTGAGATTAAAACAGTCGGGGGAGCCGAAAGTTTAGGGGGCGGGGAAACCCAAATGTTTTGTTGTTTTTGTAAAAATATAGGAAAGTTAGAGGGAATGGGGGCTTTTTTCCCTGGAGAAACTTGTGAGCCATTTTGTTGTAAGAGGAACTACTTCGTTTTACAATAAAAATTACAAATTATGCCTGTTGGAGAAGGTGCTGTGTGGAATGTTCAAATGTGATTAAATGAACAATGTTGAAGGGGAACTATTTCATTTTCAACTGTGTTTCATTAACTGTGAGAGCGTTCTAACTTTCTGAACCTATGTTCTCATTTGAATGTTCTTTGGTTTATTTTGTGATAATTTCCACTATGAGTGATGGAGGTTTTAACGATTGATGAGATATCTTGTCGTGTATATTTTTATTCATGTTTATTTGTTTTGATTCTAAGAACAGTTATCTGTGATTTATCTTAACATGTGAACAATATTACATTACTCATGAATTAATATCTTGCTCCCTAGGGACAGCTTAGTTAGTGTTGTTTTTTTTAGTTGTGTGTGATTTAGATGTGAGAGAGTCTAAGACGAGAGGTAAGAACCTGCGCATCACATTGTAACCACTCCTTGCATTATTTATCAATATGCATCTTAGATAGGCACTTGCATATCATACTTAAAGTCAAAAATACAAAAATATATAAGGTGGGTCGGGCCGCAACTGGTAAAACCCTTTGTTTTTGTTACTTGACCTACGGTAGCCGGATTGCAAACCGGATAGATTCCCTACACCAAACAGTCACGGGCTAGTTGGGAACGTCAACTAGGGAGAATCCCTTGCTGTTGTTGCCTGTGAATTTCCAGGCCTCAATAACCCTCCAGGGGCTTTGCAGCCATTGCATCGATAATGTTTCTAGATGCAATGTATTTGTTCTTTGATGTGATTCAGGTGCCATCACCACTAGTGGAAAATGAGAGATTAGTGACCAAAAAAATGACCAAAATCTGCATATCAATGACCACTTTTTCCATTGACGATCGTTGGTGGCCAATTTATGGTCTTTTATTACGCGACCAAAATTGGTCATTTATAGCTTGCCAGTTGGTCATTAATTTGGTCATATTTGAATCAATGAAAAAAATATATGACCACATTTATAACCAAATTAATGACCACATGACAAACTAGAATATGGCCAAATTTGGTCACGTAATAAAAGACCGTAAATTAGTCACCAAAACTGCTTTTTGGTCATTGATATGCGAATTTTGGTCATTTTTTTTGTCATTTATATCTCATTGTTTGGTCATGTATCTCTCAATTTTTGGTCATTTTTATGCGAATTTTGGTCATTAATATCATTTATTGGTCACTAATTTAGTCATTTTTAGTCGTTTTATGTGTGGTTATTATATTTTAGGAGTTTTAATGGTGTTCATTATTAATCAATATAAATTTTTAATATGATATTATGTTTAAATTAAAAAAAGAATCATACATTATTTATCATCATCTAATACACATGTGAATTATGCAATGTCACATTAATTAGTTAATTATAACACTTATAAATAATATAATGTACGACCATATATTATATGAAATGTCAAGTATTACAATAAATATGTGTTTTCTCAAAAACTATCTCCATATAACTTTACATGAAAACCATCTAGTACATTGATGACTTTTCAAAGTATTACAATGGCTAAACCATCCCACCTGTACTTGGTTGCTAAGCCATACTTAGATTCCGCGACAGCTTCAAAACCATACTTAATAGCTTGAAATCCTCAGTAACATGCTCTTCATACTCAATGGAAAAGCCTCAACAACAAGCTCTTCGTGGGCTCTTCATACTCAATGGCCCACTTTCTGAGCTTTCTATCTGTGCATATGCTTTTGTATCTGCACTGCATGTGCTTCTGAGATTTCTGAGCTTTATATATGCACATGTGCTTTTGTATCTGCACTGTACGTGCTTCTGATATTTCTAAGCTTTATATATCCGCACGTTCTTTTGTATCCACACCGCAGCAACCTCCCTCCTCATGTTGTTATACATCTTGCGTGTAAGGTTACCTACAAACAACACATGTTAAGCAATAAATTTTGCTGCTTGCTAAAAAGAGAAAACAAATAACTGAAAAATGTACATAGTAATTTCAAAAAATTTAACATGACAAAAAGAAATAGTTCCAACAAATGACAGGTGTACTCAAAATGCATAAACATTTAGAACCAACAGACCTACAAATACATGAACATGAAATACCTCTCCATAAGGCCTGAAGATCAATGGCATCATTGCGCAAAGCAAGAAATTCTTTCTGAGCAATATATGAACGAAATTTGCACTAAATAATTTTTGCTGAATTTCCCAATACCTCAGTTCTTCTAACACATAATTCAACCATTTGACCTGCTCTGATGAAAACCTTGGTCTTCCCTATCTGAATAGTAAAGGAAATTTTAGGTTGTTTTTATTAGCATTTTAACTAAATAAAACAAACTTAGAACTTCCAGCTTCTTGAGGAAGCATATAAATCATGATCCCATGCTCATTACATCTTTGGATGTTGAGAACACCATTTGTCAAAGCACGCTCACAATAATCTGCATAGGCCATCACTTGGTCCAACGAAACAAGTGACAAGTAACCTGCACTTGGCAAAGAACATAGGAATTAGCTAATCAATAAATATGTAAATATATACACAAATACATACAAGTGTGTATGCTAGTAATGTGTTCAAATATAGGTGACAATGCTTGTCTTTAAGGCTAAATGCATTAACTTCAATATCTAGATATGGTTATCAGATTTACAGTTGAACGCATATCAATATGACAAAGCTTTCAAATGATTTTAGTATGCTCCAAGCAATCAAAAAAATATGTTTCTTCTATGCCCTTGCAAATTATAGTGACAACAACATATACATCAATAAACAAGTTATAATCTTGATTTGAATTCAATGTACCAGTCCGAATCACTGTGACAATGATTAGAATATTTTTAAGGTATATGACTGTCAGAAAGTGTATTGTGTAGTTATACCAATGTATGCCTTATATATATATCAAACTTGAAGATATGATTGAGATTAGCGTTTAGAACATGACATGCTTTGTGTCAATGGTAATAATGTCTTTCTCATATAAAGGGCTTTAAAACAAGAAAACTTTCAGTAGTAGGAAATTGTGAATGTAGCTATCATAAATGTCATCTTTCAGCAATCCTAAAGAGCTCAGAAAAGACTATCCCAGAAATAATGTCAATAGTGTATACACACAGATAACTCACCAATGAGAGGAGCCCAAACCACTTACTAACAACTAGATATAGCGCCAAAACAGGAAATACTGGCATATGAACCTCCCGCAGACCCTGTGCCAAACCAACCACACAAAATATCTAGCAACAAATTGAATAATTCAGGTAACTTTGGATCAACATATGTTTGAGATAATTGTAAATCATGCCTTCACTATGTTTATAGTAAGTCGAAGATGAGTTCTGGGAAAAGGGATAGATAATTTGGCAAGTGAGATGAGTTTCTTTTGAGGTTAGTATTCCCCAAGCCAGGGAAAAATGCTTTTCAAAGATACCGGGGCTATGAGAAAAGATGAGAAAATTGAAACCAAGCAAGAATCAACAGGAATGGATTGCTTTGGTGTCATTCACTAGTATGTTGTATGGATACAGGTGGAGGAGGAGAATTTGCAAGAGGGATCTGGATTTATATGCTAAGAAGAATTGAAAATAAGCAATAATGAGAAGGAATGAATTGCACTGGTGTTGTTGCCTATTATCCTGTATGGGTACAGGTGAAGGAGAAGAATTTTGGAAGAGGGATCTGCTTGTTTTTGAGAGTATATTTGGAAACTATGATTCCATGATTTATTAATTTTTCGATTTGTTTATCAAATTTTTAAAACTTCCATTACACGCTTATGTGTTTTCCTTCCCCACTTGCTTCACAAATCCAGAAAGCAACATAAGATCCATCTGGAATCACAAAATTAACCATAGTAAATATCTCACATGTTACAATTTTTTGAAACAGCCAAAGTTTACATCAATACAAGTCTAATTATGCTCTGTTGTCCTTAGGAAAATTTAAAGTTTTAAATAATTGAAGAAGACTCAAGAATGTATACAATGCAGGATATCATTTCTTTTGGAGAAAATACTGTTAAAATATTTCGAAGTCTCATATACAACAAACAAATCTAACAACTTTGAGCCTTAACCAAGGTCCAAGTTACCTTTGTCAATTAAATTAGTATCATAACCTAGATTTTACGGCTAATAAGTACAAAATGAATATTTGAGAAATCTCTAAGAACTCCTAGAAATATGAACAATCAAATTTCTAGTGTCCTGCATAAATAGAAAGTCTTATGTTGATACCTTGATATGTAATGGTCTTAAGAGGCTTTGTTTTTTTCCTATTTGGAAAGATTTGAGAGGATTAATTTAAGATGGAGGTTACACCTGTGCAAAAACCCATATTTCTACAATTGTAGGATGAAATGTAATCTTACTATGTGAGTTTAAGACATAAATTTACAGTAGAAGAAAATTTATGTTTTACCATTTAATTATGTAAGATAATTGGTACACAAATTTAAGGACCTATTGTTTCTTGTTACCATGTTGGATATTTTACTTAGAAATACTATACATCCACATAATTCCAAGATGAATAAGTGCATATATGTGTATTTTAATCTATTGCATCTTCATGTAGTTACTTTGAATACCGCGGTCCACAATTATCTGAAATAGTTTGTTATATGGACAAGGATTTTTTATGTTCTTTCCTTCATGGCAGGTTTTAAATTATTAATCAGTGCTAATCGAACGTCCATGCCATGGGTGGGTCAAGAAAGTGGTTTAAGACACTAGTTGGTTTTAAAAAGTCAAAAAAAGCATCTCTATCAGGAGAACAAGATTATGTGAGTTAAGATTGTATTTTCTCTTTAAAACCCAGTGAGATTTTAAGTAATACTTGAGTGCAAAAATAGGTGACATTACTTGTAGTTTGGTTGATATAGTTCTCAGCCCAGGGCAAACTTATTGTGTTAAATTTTCTGATTGAATTAATTTCTTATTGGTGAAAGTTATAAATGGGATTTCTCTTCACATATGTCCCTGATAATAGTGTCCAAATAAGAGGTTGATTGAGGTTTATCCTTACTAGCATATTTGAAAGCCCTAATTTCTCCCATTTTCCAATGTTATACTTTCTTTTTGTAGGGAAACTGTTAACTTTGTAGAAAATTTAAGAATTGTATCCAATACAACATATTGTGCAACATTACAGGCTTTTTTTTTCTGGAAAAAATATTAATATGTTGGTAGAAGATGGATCCAAAATCCCATTTGTAACTTCTAAGCGCTGCACCAATATCTTACATATACTAAGCAAAATCCAACATGCAAGGCCTATAGCCTTATACATCCTATACAAAATCAGTCAATAAAAATGACATGAAAGACATAGAGAGAGGTTATGTATATGCAAAATTTCCCATCCTTTTCAGGTGCAAGGCATTCCTTCCCTCCACCAATATCTGTTTGGAATTTTCCTTGCTCACCCCCACTAGTTGCTAGCCCCTCCTCTTGTCAAGATAAATACTTCGTATTTTTGTCAAATGCTTTGTTTTTTTCTAGCCAATTTGCAATGTTGAAGATTTGTACTAGGTTGAAGGACAATAATTTCTTAGTATACACAGAATCTGTACATTAAGTTTTGGAAATATTATGTCTTTGGTAGATTATGTTCAACTATTATATGAATGGAATATGAATAACATGAACTTCATGGTTGAAATTGAACTTTTGAAGGGGAAAGTATTACTACGATGCCGGAGTAGCAACTCTACACAATAAAAAAGAGGAAAATAAAGAAATGTATTCAGATAAGTTTATACTTCATAATAAATCATTTCTGCAAGTTATGGACTTAAAGAAAAGTTAAGATTCTGTAGAAATTAATTGTGCAAAATGGTCTAACAAATAGGGTTGGATCTGTAGGGATATAAAATTTATATAATAAGGTAAGCTACAAAAAATATGGAAGACGTAGGAAGGAAGTGTAGTAGATTCAAACCATGTGAAGACTATTTTTAGATCTCAATCAATCAAACCATAATTTCTTGAAATTTAGGTAATGGAAGGATTGTGCAAGTAGACACATAAAAAGCATTGCAACTTTCGGTTTTAGACTAAAATTGTTCCACTTTCAGAATATCTAAACCTAGTATGGTTCAAACTTTAGATTTATTGAGCATGTTTTCAAGGAATAATTAAAGATGTGGTACTTGACTATATTACCATTGGGGCTTAAGCTGTCCAATTTTGAAGGAAGAAATGCAAAAACATTTATGCTAGTGCAATGGTAGAGTGATAAATCATGCTACCATGCAATTGGCCCAACCACCACTAATACAAAGGATGGGGGGAGTGGAGTTTCTACTTGGTTGTTGAGGGTAATAGAGAATCCGAGGGAAAGAGAGGAAAGAGGTCAAAGGATCCACTAGATTACTTTATTAAGTTTGAAGCGCTTAGTGGGGACCTCTCAAGTCATGTCAAACAAAGGTGGCCACTGAGCGCAGAGTTATGTTTGAAAATACTATATGTTATTAAATGGAAACTCACCCTTGCAACAATTTTCTATAAGACGTAAAAGGCAACGATAAAGTGTGGCTTCCATCTTAAAAATATTGTCCTCCTACATATTAATTTCACATCTATATGTTGCAGCATATTCAACTTTATTTTGCATCTACAATGTTCATTTATATTGTATATATATACTAAACTAGGTCAACATTTTCAATCAAGGTGACTCATTATATAACTCTAAAAATTATGTAAATAGGATCACAAATATACAACTTACCCGTGAAAGAAGTAAACTGCCTCTAAGGTATTCATTTTCTAGGTCATCTGCTCCAAGATCTGAACATGCTAGAGGTAATGACAAGTTCAGGACACTCAAGACTGGCTTTGGGGATACCTGAGATATAACATAATATCATTAGAGAAATTAATGGCGGCAACCTTTACATGTATTCTCAAAGGAACTAAAAGTTCTGAAAAGATGGTTTTCTTTCATATATGTGGATAGGTATCAGAAAATTTGTAGACAACAACAAAAAACATGTTTGCTATTTAGTCCCACCATCCAGATACTTTCATTTTTTTATTTCCTTTCTCTCGCAGCACTGTGTACATCACAAGAATTTTTCAAAAGCATGGCATGAGTGTCAATTATATTATGGAAATTAAAAAGATGTTTCACATATCAAGCTTCCTCTCAATCTCCCATATTACAATGAGCATAAACTTTGTACCTAAAAATTGGCACCCAAAAGTCATTGTATTCATTGGAAAACACTCTTAAATTCCCTTGCATGCCTCACCCCGTTAGGCTCCAAAAGTGGCACATATGAAATTTGACTTATAGAACAGGATGCCCCTGAAATTAGGTATTTAAGAGCTCAATATCTCAGAATTGTATGAACTTAATAAGCCTTCTTCACTGAATCCAAGCCACATGAGATGAGAACCAGGACTTAAAGGATTCTAACCAGAGAGAGGGAAAGTCTTTTCAGAAATGTTATACACAGTAAAACCAAGCACCTGGATCCACAGCCATAGTGCTGACAAATTTAATATGCAAATTGATGTACACCATGAATTTATAAATAGATGCTATTAAAAAAATAACACACCAAACAAATTGATTTTGAAAATTCTAGTTAATAGCTCTACCCTCTCTCCAGGTAAAAGAGGATTTGAAGCATGTGATACAACAATAAGGAGGTTCTCGTGCCCTGCTGCAGTGACCACTGGCCCATCCAAACAAAGAACAAATTTTTGTGATAGACAACAAATTATAAATTATTTCAACAATAATCTACCAAGTATCAAAGTAATAACCTCAGTTGCAAGAAATAAAAGGGAAACACAATGTAGGTCAAGCTTAGTTGTAGTGTGATCCTGCATGAAGAATGAGGATAAAACAAGTGATGTTGGATGGGCATAACATTAAAATCTTGGATTTGAAATGCTTGAGGGGGTAGATTGATCTAGTAAATCAAGAACCTGCATTATTTGCAACGAGCATTCGGGAGAATATACTTTATGGCAAGGATGACACAACTATGGATGACATAACACAGGCTGCAAAGTTATCATATGTTTATTTGTTCATAAATAATCTTCCAGATCGCTTTGAAATATCTCATGGAGAAAATCTTGTTTACAAGGACTCATCTCTAGGAGCATACTCTTGCCTCCAAAGTCCATACTTAAAGGAACTCTGTTGAAGATTAAAAATGCTATGTGCCAACTACCTTTGGAGAGGCAGGCCAGAGTACAAAGGGTCTCATTGTGCTCATTGGGATTTTCTAGCTAGACCAAAGCAATTCGGAGGATGGGGTGTCAAAGATCTAAAAGAAAATTGGAAAATCCCTAGCTGCCAAATCCTTCTAGAAAATATTCATAAAAGTTAGTCTGCGGTGTAGCATAGTAATGCAAAAATACATTGCTCCAAAGAGTTCGATGGACTGGATTTGGAATCCAAGAAAACTAGTGCCTCAAGCATCCAACCACTAAATGGCTCTTTTTCAGCATTTTTTTTGTCATCGGTAATCATCTTGCATGAAAAGTTAGGGAGGGTTTTCAAGTACAAATTGGCACTGATGCTATTATAGGTTTCTCTCACCATATGTTCTTCAATCCTGAGATCATTGCACATATTCAATAAAGAGGCTTGTGTATATTAAACATAATAGGGAAAGAGGATGACTTCTATCTAGAGGCAGGGATGGATTTTTGCACAAGAAGTAGGCCTTGAAGGCCCATAGGATCGTCATTAGAACAGGTTTATAAGAGAGTTGAAAAAATCACATATCAAATTAGGTGAGAGCCCAGATGAGAAAGCATGTGTGGAAAGGGGAAGGTAGTGAAAATGTGGTATCATTGGGCTATGAATCCCTATAGGATCCTACGACTCTTTCTTTAGACTGGTGGTGGCAGAAATGTGGAAAATCAGAGCCCCCTCGAAAAGTATATTGCTGATGTGGCTTATTTTGCATAAAAGGCTTCCTACATGGGATGGGCTCCAGAAAAAGAGATTAGAAGTCCCAACATGGTGCTCTCCTTGCACGAATATATTGAAACAAATTATCACATGTTTTGTTCATGCCCCTTTTCTATCCAAGTTTGGAAATATATGGAAACCTATTTGAATATGCATCAATTACAGCCTAAATGGAATATCCTGGAGAATTTCAAAGAATTCTTTGTGAGAAGGGAGCTTAAGCAATTTAGAGTCATTCCCTTTCTTGTTGTATGGAGACTATGGACAGCTAGAAATGAATCTATTTTTGAAGATAGGATGGTCCCGAGCTTTCAAGTGGTAGTTCAAATAACAACCATGCTGCCACATTTTTAGGATTCCCCCAAGACTCCAGAGGTTAAAATTTGTCTTCCCCCTCATATTAAGAAATCCACTACCTACGGCTTCTTTGATGGGACTAGGAAAAACAAGGGGCTGAAATGTGGAATTGAATATGTTCTTCATCTCTCAGATGCTCATTACTACACTGGTAAATATTCCCTGGGGCCAAGTTCACACAATTATGGTGAATTTACAGCTATGTTTTTACTGACGAAGGCATATTTGAAGAAGGGTCTTAACTCTCTACAGATATTTGGTGACTCTGCTAGTCATTAGATGGATAAATGGTAAAAGTCAGATTCAGAAATCCGACATATTCAAGAAGAAGGGTCTTAACTCTCTACAGATATTTGGTGACTCTGCTAGTCATTAGTTGGATAAATGGTAAAAGTCAGATTCAGAAATCCGACATCTTCAATATGGCCAAGCATTCTTCAAAAATTTTGGACATTGTAAAACACTTTGATCAGATCCATTTCATCCATATTTACAGGAAATTCAAATCTATGGATGATTCCCTATCCAAGGCAGGTTTATTAGAAGTGCTTGAATAGGTAAAGGAAGATGAATATAAGGATGCAGTGATGGTCTCCTCTTGTTAGTTTGTTGTTGATTATGAGTAGCTTGAAAGCCTTCTCACATTTTTATGTTTTGTGTGATGTATTTACTATATGTAACTATTTAGGAAATGAAGTTGATGAGCAGAGAAGTCCTCATGACTTAGGTTGTCTAATGTCTCAATATATTATGAAATTTTTAAGAAGAATTACTAGAGACAATATCTATGATGTATCCTCCCAAACATAGCCCGTAGTGGACAGTTTTTGTCATTACCTAAGAGGAATATATTTAACTTTATTTCTGGAAATACAAATACGTTTTTCCCAAGGAAAAAAACCAGATAGGTGTTGTTTATGTTCCCAACTAAATTGGTCATTCACATTATTGATAAATTACACTAGAACTATAAATAAAAAATTTAGTAAACAACTACTGTAGGCATATGCAATTTAATAGAAAAGACAAAAAAAAAATTGAGCATTTGTACTGTGCAAAAAATATTGGGCACATCCACAACAACAATGTAAAACTATATTTTATACAATCACCTAATATTTTGGAAGAACAAAGATAAGCACCATTTCAATACATTAATCCAGAAAAAGTGAGTATAACATAACTGAAAGCATTATGAGTCTTAAAACTTGTTTTGGATGCCCATTTTGACCACCTATTGTTGTTGAAATTATGTGGCTAGTCTCTGTCCCATTTCCATTGACAACTTAATTTGGTGTTGGCCACTTTCTTCACTTTCCGTATGATAACAGTGTAACCACCTTCTGTTAGTTTTTCAACATTTAAGCTAGCATTATGATAAGATCTTTTCACTGAGAGAATAACAAGTACAGCAATCACATAAGCACATCACAAGAGACAAGAGACACAAAGATTTTAGGAGGGGAAACCATAAATGGAGAAAACCCCTCAACTTCCTCTAAGATAGTATCACCACAAGATGTGAACCCAAAATAGTAAGATGACCTCCCAACACAACAGCAGCCTTCTGTCTTCTGTCAAGCCAAAGTATTTCCTTCTCCAAAGGTGCGCCACACTTGAGAGAGCAAGTGATGTAATTCACAAGTGATAAATAGAGAGACTCTCACTCTCTATTTATATTCTTCCGTTGACTTGAAGTGCACTCAACCATGTAGGATTAACTTACAATTACTTACTTGAGCCTACACCTTAATTAGTGTATAATAACCCAAGTGCCCCGAAACTGTGGGGAATTACCTAATGACTTGACAAGACTTTTTTACATTAATAATCCTCCCGATCGAAACATCGTGGTAAGACAATATGACTCAAATACATAATAGAAACATCCCGGAATAAACATTAGGTTACAATATATAAAATACATATAAGAATACATTCTGAAGTTACATATACATCAACACTCCCTCTTAACTAGGAAGGTATTCTTTCGACACAATTTTCAGCACTGGTCTTCTTCTCTGTATCACTGGATCATGTTCGTCTTCAAGTCATCTCTATCATCAAGTCTTCTTCGTCTTCAAGTCATCTTCATCTTCAAGTCATCTGGATCTGGATCATCTCTCGATCTGGATCATCATAGGACATCATCATAGGATCTAGATCATCACTCGATCTGGATCATCATCACTGGACTGGATCTGGATCATCACTCGATCTAGATCACTACTGCTGGATCTGGATCATCACTTGATCTG
>LPNX010710380.1:0-47214 GCA_001517045.1 Pseudotsuga menziesii | reverse complement strand
ACTCAAATACATAATAGAAACATCCCGGAATAAACATCGGGTTACAATATATAAAATACATATAAGAATACATTCCGAAGTTACATATACATCAACACCTTCTACATTAGGTAAAAAATCTTCTCCATAGGTGACTTCCTAGCCCAAAATTGTTATATCCCAAATCAGTGTGGATCCAACTCATGTAAATTCAACAACAGTATAATCCAATCACTTTTCTGAATATGTTTTTGAAGCCCATGATGCATGTTCTTTTTTCTTGGCCTTTACCCTAGGAAAACCTATAAACTAAGTATTATTCAATGATTTTGTTACCATGATCCTTATTTTCTTTGTAATACTTGAACTATTTTAGTGTTTCACATTCATTATTAAAGAAACATATACAACAAAAACACACCTCTATAGCAGGGATCTCAACAATCTGTTTCACCCCTGGTTTGATGAACAACTTTGAAACTCTTCCATCTGCTGCAGAGAATTCTGTGTCATTTTCTCTGCTCAAACCTTTGTACTGTACTGGTACATACTCTGGTGAAATGTACCTATATAAAATAACAGTCTTTAAGTTATGATCCAAAGTGATTAGACAAGCCCTTACACAAACAAAATTCCAAATACCAAGGTGAAACAATTATTTTTGCATGTTGAACAACTTAAATCATAAGAACAGAATCAATGTATTACTTCAATAAGGTCTTTGTCAATCTGGCAGGACGTGCAACAACAGACTTTCTCTTAGTTCATTATGTTACAAATGGAGATATCATTGTGCTCATTACCGCATACCACCAAGGTGCATTAAAAAATATTTGTGCATAAAATACAAACTACAATTAACAATGGATCCAATCAATTGCGAGAAGAAAAGGAAGGCATGTGGTTATAGTTAGATAAAAATTACCCTCTTGAACTTAGAAGTGAGTGGAGACCAATTACATGCCTGTCAAAGTGCCAAGTATCAAGCTTCATGTGACAAGGAGGAGAGCTCACATGGGGCCAAAACGATTATACAATGCATCAGTAAGCATTGCCATCTACAGTGTGTATGAACAATAAAAAAAATTGTAGTGTTTATCCAATATAGTTCCTTGCATATAAAATGGAGCACACGTGTCAAAATTTTGCAGGTCGCATGATAATATAGGATGCGTAGATGTCAATTGGGCTTGTTAATTGTGTAAAATGAATGACAACACACCTGAATTAATAAGTGGTGAAAGCACTAGTGTACAGGGAAAATTTCACAAGTTCCTACATGTCAAAGGTTTTCTTCCTGCTTGATGCGTCAACAAGGATATCACTCCTGACCACTTCAGCTTACAAGTATTCAAACTCATCATTGAGTTACTAAACAATGTTTACATGGAAAGTTGAGACTCGGGTTATATTTTAGTGTATAACTCCAAGTACCAAGCTCAATATATCATATAAGAGCAAATTCAATACAAGCAAACGAGAAAGTTCCAGTATGTTTATCATTGTCAATGAGGCAGGAGGACTTCAATGTTTGCAATTGTATTTTCATTTAATTCTTCTAGTTTTTTCATTGTTTTTTTCCTTCAACTATCCCAACAAGCTGGTGAAAAATCGAATGGATCACATACAGTCTTGGTTCCCTTTTGTATTCAGAGATTCCTCTAGGTCTAGATCATTTTTAAATTCATTTTTCCCGATTCAGACTCTTCTTCCGAGGAAACCGATGAGTTGGTCACCGATAATGCGGGCCAAATGTATGACTTCAGGGAAAGTGGCACACAAGGGATCCTTAACAATGGTTTTGTGCCTATTATTAAAAATGTAGGAAATATGTTGATATAAGGGAAAATAGTACATAGGGGATCCTAAACAATGGTTCTCTACCTCTGAATTCTACAGGAATAGATGGGATGAATATGACAACAATTTTCGTGAATTCCACATAAAAGAATATTTTAGCAGGGTTCAATAATAAGACTCCCAGAGTTCTTTCTAGCTATTAAAGCTCTGAGATCCCTAAAAGCATGCCAACTTATTTTGTGGCTACACCTGATTGAGCTTCTAATGGTACATAATTGAAGTCACAAGGGATTGTTAATGGATCAACGAAATCAGTGGAGAAGAAGTGTGACATATACTCTAGAAGATGGGTTCCTGATGACACTAGTACAATTTACACTCTAGGTTCTTTCCCACACATAGATGAGGCATTCAACTGTTTCCTCAACATAAGGCATGATAATGCCTATGAGAGGTGGAGATGGAAGCCACATGACTATAACATACCAAGGTTGAATGCAACAGATATGCTATAGATACTGTGAGGAAAAAGGCTAGCTTTTGTGGGAAATTCATTGAACAGAAACATGTGGGAATCCATGGTTTTCATTCTTCGGCATGGTACAAAAAATCAAAACCCGAGTCCATGATATTTCAAGAAGAAGATAGTTCAAAACTTAAGGGTTGTATCCATTCATGTATGAGGAATACAATTGTTTAGTGGAATTTTTTAGGACTCCTTTTCTGGTTCAAGAATGGGAGATAGACGAGGGAAATGGATCAAATGAGGAAACCAACAGAGCTTTTTTAAGTAACCTCTAGCTCAAAACCAATTTTAAAAGATACAAATTCGATTTCTAATGCTTTTTCAGGTCATCAAACATGTTTCTCTATTTTCTTCTCTAGTCATAGAATATACAGCATTGGCATTGGATTCTGTTTCATTTATGAAGGTGTTGACTAATTAAGTTGGACTAAAACAAAGCATCCATATGATTACCATCTAAGAAAAAGTTTCAAATATCTCCTGGAAGTCAGCATCGGGAGACACCGCCTTTAGGTATGCACTTGTCTGCTCAAATACACTCAGATTGTTTGGGATTGGTAAGACATTGTATCCTGCCTCAGAGGAGGTCACGAAACCAAATAAAATGGATAAGTTGGATTGTTGGAGAACCTTAGGGGCGCAGTTTTATAAGTATTGTGACCTTGGAATACCGAAAACACTTCAACGCTTTGAATCTCAAATTTGATTTGAAAAACCCTAAAACAAATGTGAAAAAGTATTATTTTTACTTGATTCGGTTAAATGTATTATTCCTAACCTTAGATTTGATTTGACAAACCCTAAAACAGATGTGAATCTCAGCCTCCTTAAACAAGGGTTCTATCGAACCAACGTTAGAGGCAAGGGAAAAAAGTTGGTATCCTAGGATGCAAGGTTAGAATAAAAGCTCATAGAGATGATCTAAGGAGATGAACTTTGACTGTTACAAATCTACAGTATGCCACACCAGTAGACCTTTCAAATCCCAAAAGATTCTAGTAAATGATAAATTAACCCCTTCCAATTTAATGTTGTATAGTAAGATTAGAGTCAAGGTTTAGGTGCATTTGGAGCAATGTTTCTCAAACAATGTTTTGGAATTTTATATGCCAATACTATAGTTCTACTTCCGAATGGATTTCATCCTCTTTATACAACATTCCCAAAATCAACATTAGTGGATCTATGAAGAGAGGAAGTTGAGGTGAAGATAAGGAGGTCTACATTTTATTCAACGTCCATCTCTAGAGGCTCCTAAAGCATATTACTCAGATCTGCAAAAAAAAAATCAGTTTCCAGAATAGTATTCCTGAAAAAATTGCTACAAGGAGAAGGGTAGAGTGGCACTCTAGGTTGAAAAGATATGGCAGTGACTTTGCTTGAGAGGCTGCAAGTGGGATGACTCTACCTTGTAGGGAAGATCTGGTTGAAAACCCTAAGCCTTCATATTTGAAACAACACAGTTGCAACCCTAAAAGTATCCACTATGAAAGGATAAATAACAATTTCTTAGATGTTCATACATTTGTAAATCTTTTAGACTCATTGTTCTCATGGACAAGAAGATCAATTTTGTACCTATATTGATATTCTTTTTCTTGTGTACTTACTCAAGTTTCGATGCTCCTAGTTGTGGATTATCTTGAAGGGTTATTAACTTATTTATAAGGAAATTTTTCTTGGCCACTATTTTCCAAAATAAAAGTAGCCCACAATTCCATACTTTTGATCCTCCACACAATATGAAATTCTTTGTTAGTTTTAAAAGAAACCCTCCATTTTTTAATATTTTAGGTATTTCTAAAGGAAATGCCATTCCTTTCTTAAAAAACATCTAAATAACCATACTTGCCATAAAATTTTCCAAGTTCCATGGCATGGTGTGACACCAAATTTACTCTTTGCCAAAGTATATTCAAATATTCCATGCAAATCAACTTATGTTTATGAATGGAAAAATTAAAACCATAAGTATATGCAACTCCATCACATGAGAGGCAATCCAATGTTCTACTACTAAAGGAAAATGTAAAATCATAAGCATTAACATTGTAGAAGACTCAAATACAACTCTTATATGATAGCCTTTAGCTGCAAGCACAATGCAGATGACTCAAGCACTCGGGTCCAAAAATCACATTCATAAATGATTGGGGCCTTTATAATCTACATATAGAGAGAGTGCCTTGTCTCCAACATTTCCATGGTTGTGGGAGTATCAACCAAAATTTGTCCAATTACTCTTTGAAAGTTCACTAGTCTAATTCATTTGGCATACCCCATGGAACTTTGTAAACTAATAAGTCAATGTGCCAGAACAGTGCATGTCAATACCACTAGAAAAAAATAAATATAGTGTTGGAGCACTGCCTAGTTTAGCCACCATAAATCAGTAGCTTAATTTGTAATCATGGAAGAGTTAAAAGTGAAAAACAATCCCAATAAAACACCCTTCATCTAGTGACACTTCCTCTAGAAGGGGTGAGCTAGAATGAGTTGTCTCAGCTAGGCTTCGGGTTTGTCCTAATGTGTTTCTAGGACACCAACATAGTAGTAGGATGACATTTTTCAAAGGAGAGGCAGAGACAAAGGTTTACTTTCCTTACCCAGGTCCAAATGTCTGTTTCCAGTGGTATTCCTCCTAGGAACTAACTATAAAGTGTATCTTATTGATGGTTGAGGCAAACTTGTTCTCACTAATATAAGTACCAGGAATGTCTTCAAAAGAATGAAGCTCATGGTCATAATCAAAAGAAGCTTGTAGATTTTTGTTACAGTGGATTCCATCTCCTTTGCTACTTGCAATATTAGGTTGCACATCCAAAAGGTCTGTAAGGGTCCATTTTTTACATTAAATACTGCACACAAGATGTGGATTTTCCTACAAAAAATGATAAATAAGAATCTAGGTGGTGAACTTTTAATTTCCAAGAAACATATTATTCAATTCAAATTGCTGAGGGGATTAAGTATCTTCCTCCTCATCTTCAACTTTTCTTTTAATATATTTGAAATGGGAAGGAAGTGTTGAAGCACCAAATTATGAATTTATAGAAAAACAAATAATCAAATTTACAGATTTCAACTTTTTCCATCTTTTAAACTTGTGGATACGATGGATTACCTGGAACCCTTTGTATTTGATTAGTTCTTTTATACGATCCATGATACATAATCCTTCATCCTCATCAAAGTAGCCCATATCTCCAATATGAATCCAACATTCCTCATATAGTATAATTTTAGTTGTATCAAGGTTGTTAATTTATCTTGCAAGTCATATACTTTAACTCAGTTATTTTCAAATTTTATGCTCTTAGAATATCAACACTTTCAAAACATTCCACTGGTAAAATGCAAATGCTTATGGAGTAGTTCAACCAAAATAACATGCATATAATCCATTACTAAAGGCTAAAATATATCCAACATGGTTATACTACGGGTTTATATATTTTATCACCACACTGCACTTGGTTTTCATCAAAACACCCATGTATAAATTGATTTATTGTATAGAATGAAACAAAGTCACAAAGAGAGTTGGGGTATGTTACCACCTATGTTGTAGGTCCTTTTTAAAATTTCAGGTGACATCATATCAATAGGTGGCATATGTTGGATGGGCTCAAGAATGAGTCGGGCTTTCATGAAATATGGTAGATAGATATTTCTTCATAGTTCTTGATTTGTTAACCTTATATTTCTTGATCGTACGAGAAGCATTACACTTAGTCCATTATTTGATATGGATTATATGATTATATGATCATGGGACCACCTTACTCCTTTTTCCATGTTTGGAAAGTACTAGAAGATTTATTGATTCACCAATGTATTTTTTACCAAGCTATGTAGGGGAACTAGTAAATCCATTACCTCAGTCAACACCAATTCATTTTAGCGGAGCTTGAGAAAGTTTATCAAATTGAAATCAATGTACCAAAGAAGGAAAGGATTTTTCCAGTAAGGATTTTATGTGGTGCATCTCTTATTTATGGATGAAATGTTCAAGAACACACATTCCAAAGACATCATATACGAGAGAGGACTTTATAAACAACAAGATTCAAACTTCTCAGTATGCACCTTATGGAACAATTTTTTGATGGTATGTGTACACATGATAGGCATAAGATTTTATCATTGTCATTTCATGTATATTTAGAATACAAAAGACACTTCTAACTGTCAGACTAGCCCTGCTCCAGCATGTTTTGGGCAGCAAGTAGCCATCACCTTTGGCTCTTTGAGGTTATCAGGTTGACCCTACTAAGCTTATGAACAAAATGTATAATTATAGGTCGGCCCTCACCTATTTTGGGAAACCTAGTATTTATTGAGGGTAATAAACTCTTAAATATGAATTTATGTTGAATTCTAATGTGTATGGAAGATCTTAGAAAGTGGTAACTGAAGCAAACAAACTCTTCTAAACTCACATGATTCACATTTTAATCCACAATGATTACTCAGTTGAATAATCAACCAATGGAAAATAATTCCATATTAGAAATATTAAAAATATTAAAGATGAATGATGATAAAAGATTACAAAGTGAGTGCCATATATATATTAATTGTAAAGGCACTTTGGATACCATCCATGAAAGGATGCGTCATTTTAGAATAGTTTACTAATAACCATTTATTAATTATTAATTATTAATATCAATATATATTAATATTAATAATTAATATATATATATATATATATATTGTTTGTTGTTATTAAGTTTGTTACATTCTGGTTCATGATGCTTTGTCCTCAAAGCATATTTTATAAAACTAGTTTATAATTTAAATATTGTAAGTGAAACGATGGGTTCTTTAGTAAAACCATGGGCTATTTCACTTTGTTTTTTAACTTTTCCCCTTTTATTTCTTTGTTGATAATTTTTTTTATTTTTTTATTTTTTATTCTTCACTTTTCCCTCTCGTTCTTGCTTCATATTTGGACTAGAATTAATACTTCTTCAATGAAATTCAAAGGCCAAAGGCCAATTTTTACCAGAGAAATTCTGAATATGGATGGCTAAAAGCCATTGTGAGATCAAAGACCTAAATTCAAGGAACCCTTGAATATGTTTTTTAACTTTTATTTTTAACTTATGTTTTTTAACATTTCCCCTTTTATTTCTTTTTGTTGATAATTCATTTTTTTTTTATTCTTTATAATAATAAAAATTATTCTTCATTCTTCCCTCTTGTTCTTGCTTCATATTTGGAGTGAAATTAATACTTCTTCAATGAAATCCAAATGGCCAAAGGCCAATTTTTGGTCAAAAGCCATTTTTTACCAGAGAAACTCTAAATATGGATGGCTAAAAGCCATTGTGAGGTCAAAGACCTAAATTCAAGGAAACCTTGGACATGTTTTTTTTAACTTTTCTTTTTAACCTATGTTTTTTTATTCTTTATTTTTCTCTCTCGTTCTTGCTCTGATGCCACTTGAAGCAAACAAAGGCTTCTAAACCCACATGATTCGCATTTTAACCCACAATGATTACTCAGTTGAATAATCAACCAATGGAAAATAATTCCATATTGGAAATATTAATAATATTAAAGATGAATGATGACAAAAGATTACAAAGTGAGTGCCATATATATATTAATTGTAAAGGCACTTTGGATACCATCCATGAAAAGATGTGTCATTTTAGAATAATTTACTAATAACCATTTATTAATTATTAATTATTAATATCAATATATATTAATATTAATAATTAATATTGATATTTAATATATATATATATATATATTGTTTGTTGTTATTAAGTTTGTTATAGTAACAGAGGATGTCCCTTCAGAAGTATATGTGGGAAGAATTTGTAGTGGGAAATCTTAGGTCTTTTCTTCCACCCCATAACTGTATTTCAATGCAGAGTATATATAAACATGTGTGACAGTCATTCCAATCTTTGTTTTGGCTTATGCTAAAATTATCATATGATTGAAGGTGTCACTCTAAGAAATCTGATCAATCACCATTTTGACATTACTCGACGTCACATTCGCCACATACCCTTGGCTAAGCACCACCTACAAAAACCATGAACTATTCAGGTTTTCATTAAAAATGTCAAACCGTGAGCACACAATAAAATTTAAACATTGAACATTGAAAAAAATTAAACCTTAACCATTAATTTCAAGACTTGAAAAGAGAAAAGCTCCCTGTACTGCGATTATCGCCGGTAATAAGTGTTAGATCAACATCTAGATTAGAATCCACTGCAAAAACAACTCACTCAACTACTCAATCAACTGGATATACTGCCAAGGATGCTTGAATCTATTCCACCATAAACAAGCGAATCTACTATTATATAATTTACTGCGCCACTAGCTGATGTTGCCACGGAATTTTAATAAGTTTAAGTAAGGTTCTAAATTTTGTCTTAGTGGTCCTTTTAATAAAATGGAAAGAGTGCACCCTTTCAAAGGTATATATGGTAATTTACAATTAATTAAGGTTTGTAGTGGCCATAAAATAGTATAAATAAACGTTTCAAGAACCCAATAAGGGTTTATGAAGACCTTGACCAATATTTCATTGTTCTTAATGGGGTTTAAGGTATACTTACCTCGAAAGCTATTTCATTAAGGAGGCTCTTGATGGAATTTGGATCATTTGGGATTGACCTTCTTCAGGGCCAAAGATGTGGTGGATTTGTCGTTGGAAGAACCCTTGAAAGAATTTGTTGTCTTGATATGCTTGGATCAACGTGATAAATTTGAAATTTTCTCTGTTGCTTGATATGCTTGGATCAATGTCAGATTTTTTGTTTAGAATTTCTGCGAGCATAGATTAAGTTAATAAGTGTAGGTTTTGAACCAAAATCCCTCCGATTACTTGAACCTGCTTCTTGGGTTGGGCCTAGAACTTGCCCTGAGCAATATCTCGATAAAAGGACAAAGATCTCATAACACCCATTCACCACAGAGAAAGTGGGTTTGCAAGGGGCATTATCTCGTGGGTAAGGGTAACTCCGTTGGAGATATTTTTCCCTTGCCAAGATATTGACAAGAGATGCTCCCGATTCTCTTGCTTCTCGAACTGCATATGAATTTGAAATGGGATTTGGAACTGAATATGGAATTGAAACTAGAGACTCTACTATTGGATATAAAATCCTAAGCTGTGGGTTATGGCCCTGCATCTATATATGCACCTATAACTGCATGAACTCCTCTAAATTGTCCTAGGGGGATCTTGAGCTGAGATTCCTCTTCCATTTCATAGAATGATGACACTTAAACTCTTTTTATTCTCTAGTCTTCTAGTAACCTTTGCAATGCGGTAGAAAAAAAGAATCAGTGTGATTTACCTCTGATTTGTGAGAGCTCTGATATCCCGACTCTAAATAATTTGTAACACAATTGATTTCTGGAAAAATATTCACACGCATCTGATTCCAAAGCAGAATCATTCGATCTAATTGATTTATAAGAAGAAACCCCAAAACTTCCATTTGATTCGAAAAATATGTTCAAGTAAAAATAGGTCTCTTTTATATATCTCCATACATCTTGTTGGTGCACCCTAAAAAAAACCCAAAAGATATTTTGTATTTGGTTTGTATACCAGCACAATATATGTAATAACTAGTGAAATCCAATCAATAAAGAAAGATATTATATGTTATAGATCAAAATGGCGCCAGAGTTCTTAATTTATGGCACAGGGTCAAACTGGTCCCCAACGGTTATTATTATTTCCCATATAAGATTAAACTGGATCAAAACTATATTGGATGTCCAACGTATTTTTTCATCCAATCAAAGGGGATCCCTTTTATATATATATATATATATATATATATATATATATATATATATATATATAACTATGGAGTGTACAGAACTAGAATATGGAAAACAAAATGATATTATCAAATTAACAAATTGGAATCCCTCCCCTCCTAACACTTCAACCCTTCTAACTACTCAAAACTTGAAAACCCCTTAAACTGGATACCTGTAAAAACCAGACTTACCAACCTCCCGAGCACTGGCTCCATATGTTACATTCTACAACGACAGTGATTACAACCACAATAATAACAACATTGATAACTTAGCATAATGAATAAAAATCATAAAATTAAAATTATTTTTATGTCCAGATGAAATACTTGGCCATAAAATTGAAATCACAAAACCATAACTAGCATATTTATAACATTTATCAAAAGTACTAAAGATATTGGAAGCTAAATGGAAGTTTTTCCTTGGTATGAAGGGAGAACATTTTTGGTCTATCATGGCTTACAACGAGTTAAAAGTAACACCAATTAGATGTGCATGTGGTTCGATTTCTTTGATTTTATCATTCGTGGGCTTTATAGAATTTTCTTGTTTTGTATCATTTTCTTTAGGGACTTTGATGGGATTCAAAATTAGGCCTTCACAAGACAATGGTGGAGGATGTTCTTCTAAGGCTAATGGATATGATGGCTAATTTGGTGTCAATAGTTGAGCTATGACACATGAGGAGATCTACATTTTACTAAATTCTAACAGTGTGTATAGAATCTAAAAGTCATCTTTGAATCCATCTGCAGTGTTAGAATTTAGTAAAATGTACAGATTCATTGTCAAAATTGTAATTTTCCATTGCCGTAGTGACACAACTAAAAATGACCAAATAAATGATCAATTGTTATGTGTTTATTTTTAGTCTAGATATCTCATGACCAAATTTGGTCATTTATCTTGGTCCTTTTAGTTTAGTTTTTATCACGTGACCAAAAGTGGTCATTTATCTTGGTCTTTACTAGTTAGCTCAGTTAAATTTACCAATTTTGGTTATTTATCCCTTGAAAAAAACTGTGGTGACCAAAATATTTGGTCTCCTGGTCACTAATTTCTCATTTTGTACTAGTGCACTGATGGACTTACCCCATACTCATATAATTTTATCAGTGGTTTAAGTAGGAAAGATGGAATCCATCCTCGATGGTCTTTTGACCACTTCGATGTAAGCAATGTTGAATAATATGACCCGGCCTTAAGGTCTGTGCAATTATGTCAAGAGTTTTATTTTTAGTTTAAACTTGTATACTGTTTGTTTAAAAAAATTCAATGGCTTCCATCTTTGATGGTCTTATGGACATGAACATAGTGGTTGGTTTAAATATTGTGACACTGCATTCGTTTGTAAATATCGTGGAGATGATTACATATTGTATTATGTGTTTATCCCTTCCGTAAATAATGGTAGCCATTAGATGGAATTAAGACCATTTCTTTACTTTACGTAGCGTTTTTGGATAATATTACGACCCATAGGGTATGCAATTACTTGTGAAGTAAATGAAATCTTTTGTTATGGCTCGACTGCCATCAACGATGGGCTTTAATGCTGGTCCTTTGCGGAAACAAAGATTTGTTTAGTGGTTGAGTTTTGATATGGAAAGCATAGTTGTAACAACTAGCGTAGATGTTTATGATTGTGTTTTGGATTTGATTTAAAAGTATCCACACTTTAATTACTTTGCAAATCTATAGTATAATTACACTATTTGTTAGGATCTTTGATCCGTTTATGTATGTTTACACGAATCTAGGAAGGATTGTTTAAGTGATTACATGATTTGATCATGGAGATAACTAATGGGTTTAGGGTTGTTTTCTTAAGGCCTGTCTGTCATATGTAAACTGGTTTAGATTAATAATTTCACTCGATTTTTATTATTGTAGATTTGCGATTGGATAAGTTTAAATACTATATTCATTATGTATGGGTTTACTGTATGGATTTCATTGTAACATATCTACTCTATACATTAATAAAATCTTATGATTGTATTCTAATTTAATTCGACATATGTAAAGAACTAGGTTATAATGTGTGTGTGTGTGTGTGTAATCTTGATATTTTTAAGATTGAAAATAGGGTATATTCATTACTCTGTTCAAAAATGAGGTAAACAAATTTATATGAACATGATTAGAGGATCCGATTATTCTACCTACTATCAATTTGGATTTACAGACTAAGAAATAAATATAGGAAAAGAGTGCAGAAAATACATTAACTAAATCTGTCGCATAGGAAAGAATTTGATATAGTTCGATATATAACCAATAAGCACAAAATTCGATTTTAAGCATATAATCCGTTAAAGAAAATCCTAACTCAGGTTTGGATATTTCCTGATCTAAGAACTTCCCTAGTAACCATTTACCATTTATAATCAAACATAACAGAATAGAAATTTGATAAATACCCTAGACTGATCGATGCATACCTGGTTTTAAATTAACCATTTTCAAAGCTAGAATAACACATTCTACTGTAAATTTAAAACATAGAATAAGAACGTGGCACCACTGTTGGGAAAACAAAAGTGGAAAATTTGTTCCTTCCAATCAACTCCCAGAGCAACCAAATTACTTGCTCTGGAACCCCCAAGCATGCTTGCTGAACCACAAAAGCAAAATCCTTTAATGCGCCATCTCTTTCCTTCTTAGATTTAATCCACATCCAATGCTAGCCTCCTGCTACTCATGGACATACTATTCTATAGTATTTTTCCTAGGACTTGGTCATTTATGAGCCTCCTGCTCTTTAGCACTCAACTAGGAGTTGTGACTTGATTTCTGGGGATGATGCCTCATGTATCTCGAGTTCTCACTCAGTGGCTTCAACCACTTGTCTTTTCCTCTTGTGGGCCAGCAAACACTCTTTAACAACTATTTCCACTTTTTCCCCCCTTCAGTATATTTTATCAAAAAAAATTACAAATGTTTTATGTTTTACTTTCTGTCAAAAATAATAAAATAATAATTAGAGTATTTTTCACTGAAATTTCAACAGAATTAATAATAAATTATTAATTTCTGGTGCATTACAAATATATACTTTGTAAGTTTCTATTTCCTTAATTGCAAACTTACTAAAATTCAAATAACATAAATACAATTTTGGACATAATATAATTAACACAAACAATTGCCAATTCAAAACTATTTATTTTGTCAATTCAAAATAATTTATTTTTTATTCATGGCTTGTCATCGTCTTTGTGATTATGATTTTTACTAGACCAATTAATCTAAAAACATTACATCCAATAGATATATATACTTTATAAGTTTCTAATAACATTTAAAAATGAATATGTACTATTTGTGAATTTGTTTTAATTGCAAACTTACTAAAATTCACTTTGTAAATTTATTTTAATTACAAATTTACTAAAATCTCAAATAACATAATTATTTTTAAGTGGATTTTAAATAATATACAATTAACACAAGTAGTTAATCAATGGAAATATTTATTTTTCTAATAATGACATGTATTAAATGGCTTTGTGATTAAAATTTATCCTCTATAAATTAACCCAAAAATCATTGAATCCAACAACCATAAGATATAACAAATATAGATAAAGCATTATTTAGTTAGGATTTCTCTTTCCAAGTGGGAATCCATTTTTGTTCATACTTCTAGGTAGACACTATTCAAAATTGAATTGAATTTTGTATGGTTTTATAAAATAAAAAACATGAGTTTTGAAAAGAATTATTGATTATTCTCTCATTTACTTTTAAATTTTCTTGGATTTCAAAGTTAAGATCATGTTTTACCATATAAATTTATGTGACTCGCTATTTTGTGATATGGTTCTTCACATGAATAAAATCTTTCAAGAAATGAAACTTTCAAATTAAACATATTGTTATCTATATGATGTTTAAGATGAAATTGTTAGATTTTTAACATTAAGCTAGCATTATATTAGGATCTTTAACTAAGAGAATAACAAGCACAACAATCAAACACAAGAGACAATGAACACAATGTTTTTCCTTAGGGAAACCATAAATGGAGAAAACCCCACAACTTCCTCAGAGATAGAATCAACACCAAAAGTAAAACCCCAAAATAGTAAGATGATCTCCCGACAGCAGTAGCCTCTTTCTTCCTAGCCCCAGTGTCTTATTCCTCCTCATCTATGCGCTACAACTTAGTGTGAGTGAGTGTGTGATAAATAGAGAGACTCACTCTCTATGTATACTAATTCTCAACTTGACAATAACCTACTAGGGCCGACTTCTCTAGGAGAGTCTAATAACCCTAGTGCCTCGGAACTGCGGGGACTTTAACCCTTGATCAATAGGAGGGTTACCCACAATGACTTGACATGACTTTTTTACATTATAGAACCTCCCGATAGGAACATCGGGGCATGACATGACTCAAATACATTACAGACACATCCCAGAACAAACATCGGGATACAATACATAAGAAATACAAGTGAATACATTCTGAAGTTACAATTACATTAACACTCTCTCTTAACTAGGAAGGTATTCTCTCGACAGAATTTATCAGCACAAGTCTTCTTCTCTGTATCATCTGGATCATCCTCGAGTCCTCGTCATCTTCAAGTCATCTTCATCTTCAAGTCATCTTCATCATCGGTTCTGGATCATCACTGGAACATCATCACTGGATTTGGATCATCACTCAATCTGGATCATCATTAGGACATCATCATTGGATATGGATCATCACTCGATCTGGATCATCACTACTGGATCATCATCACTGGATTATCACAAGTGCTATCTCATGATTCCTCTCATCAGAGGAAGTTCTATAGAGCCGGCCCTTTTTCATGCTGGTTGTAGGCCTAGCCTCCATGTAGGTCTTCTTCAACACTTATATCTAACCCTAAGTCAGAATGGCCCACCCAGCACTTACATCTGACCATGAGAGGAACACATCCAACACCATGTCAGAAAGGAACACCCAACACTCACATCTGACCATGATAGGAACCAATCCAGTCATGTCAGAAAGGCCCAGCACTTACATTCACCAACATGATAGGACACACCTACTATCATCTGTGAAAAGGAATAACACTCACATTCACTAGCATGATAGGACACACCTACTATCATCTATGAAAAGGCTCAGCACTTACAACCACCAGCATGATAGGACACAACTACTATCATCTGTGGAAAGGAACATCACTCACATCCACCAACATGGTAGGACACACCTACTACCATCTATGGAAATGCACAGCACTTACAATCACCAGCATGGTAGGACATACCTACTACTATCTCTGAAAAGGCGCAGCACTCACATCCACCAACATGATATGAAACATGCACTATCATCTGTGGAAATGCCAAAACTGACATCCACTAGCATGATAGGACGCACCTACTATAATTTGTGGAAAGGCCTTGCACTTCCATATGATCATGTGGGAACCAATCCCACAGTCACATCAGAATGGCTCTCAGTCCCAGACTGAGGATTCCTAGTAATTGACCAGGTGCCTCCATTCAAAGAATGGCAATAGCCCTTATATATGATCAAGTGGGAACACATCCCCCAATCAAATCATATCTGATCATGTGAGAACACATCCCACATTCATATCAGAATGGCCCTCAGTCCTAGACTGAGCTTTCCTGGTAACTGACCAGGTACCTCCATTCAGAGAATGGCAATAGCCCTTATATCTAATCATGTAGGAACCAATCCTATAGTCATATCAGAATGGCTCAGCACTCATATCTGACATGGAAGGAACCAATCCTCTCACCATGACAGAATGGCTCATCCCTTACATCTGACCATGGAAGGAACCAATTCTCTCACCGTGTTAGAATGGCTCACAGACTCATCACTTCCCCTTGGAAGGAACCTCGATCTAGAGAACACCAAGCTTCTCCTTGAAGGACTCAAACTTCACTCTGGCTAATGGCTTTGTCAACACATCAACTATCTGTTCGTCCGTCGCAACATAATGGAGCTTCACTACTCCTCTCTGCACCATATCCCTGATATAGTGATATTTGATCTCGATATGCTTCGACTTGTCATGGAACACCGGGTTCTTTGGCAACTTCACACAACTCTGGTTTTCGAAATATATACAAGTAGCATCCAACTGGAGATCAAATAAATTAGATAGTAGCTTCCTTAGCCATACTGCCTCACAACTAGCTGAACAAGCTGCGACATACTTTGCTTCAGTTGTACTCAGTGCCACACAGGACTGCTTCCTGCTAAACCAAGAGATCACACCTGATCCCATACTGAAGCAACACCTTGAAGTGCTCTTCCTATAAGATGTGAACATTTCTCATAAATAAATGGCTACATAAAAACAAAAGACATACAAAATTTTTCAAATTTAATTTCTTCGAAATTTTGAAGATTTCATCTTATAACTAACTATATCAAGTTGTAAATGCCTCTTTTAATGCATACAACTTACCAAGCTATAAATACCTCATTTCAAAGTATCCAAATTATGAAGAATTATAAAATGTAAATAAGCAAAATAAAAAAAATAACAATACATTTTTCTTTTACTTATCTTTATTAATTTTTGTATTAGTATGTATACTACATATAAAAAGGAATGCAAAAGAAACAAAACATATAACATTAAATCACAAATAATTTTAACTAAAAAAACTTACTTATATGTATTTAAACATGAGTTTTACAATTTTATCTATGATAAATAATTATAAATAAAAATAACACGTTCAAATAATTTCACATTTTGAATGATGCAAAATGAATTAGTTGACATATAAACAAATAATAATAATACAGCAAAATTGTTAAGAAAGAGATTAATTAGTTTATAAACACATAGTTTTGAAATTTAAAAATTGTTAAGAAAGAGATTAATTAGTTTATAAACACATAGTTTTGAAATTTAAAAGTTAACTGTAGAAAAAATACAATTTAAAGATCCAATAAAAACCAGTTATTTTTTACATTGATTGTTTCTATGAATAGTTGCTATTTTAATAGGCTTTCTTTTAGCAATATAGTTGGATTGCATATGGCTCAACCAAGCAACTATGTTCCTAAATCCAACTTGACTTAGGTTTTTTGGTGTAAGCGTTGTGTGTTTTATGGCTTTTTCTTGTGGAGCCCAAGTTTTTACATTTACCTATGCAAGACCAAAAAAATGTTAGTGAATACATACTAAAGTTAAACCATTAAGGAATATACTTATATTAACACTTCATAATTTGAATATAAAATCACAAAATACATTAAAAAAATACTCACTATTGAATTAGAAGTGATGTGCATATGAGGTGTGTCCTCTAAGATCACTTTGGAAACACTCTTCTGTAAAGCTATATATGACACATGAAATATATGAGTTTATTAAATTTTAATAAAATAAAGAGACACAAAGGAGAATAGGTGTACCTTTTTATACATGAGAAATAAAAACATAGAAAGGCTAAGTAATGTACTTACAAAGCTATTTTGATTAATCTCACTTGCCATTGTCTCTTTACTTTCATGATCTATAGCATTAGGTGTAATTGAACCTTGAGTGAACTGGTCCATAAAATCCCATATAATGGCATGCATGTGTACGTGAGTTTAACATGATCAATATTATAAAATACATAAATAAAAACACATGCTGAAATACTTACTTCAATCATATGATTGTGGGATACATTACTAGTGCCTTCCATATTACAAGATGAACATTCATCTTCCACATTCAATCAATTGAACATTGTCATTGTTTCTTGTACTTATTGGAAATTTTGTTTCTCGGGTTCTATAGAAATCTATATAATATACACTTGTGTTAATACTACAATTATACAATTCATATCAAGGTCCTACAAAATCTAAAACCAAAAATTTGATTTTAAAATGTCTTATGAAAATACTATTTCACTTACTTTATTAACACAATCATTGTATGCACCACTAGTGTTGTCCATGGTTGAAGATGACCCTTCATTGGAACAAGTTAACTCATTAAACATTTTTTTAATTTCAATCCTTCTTGATGTGTCTTCACGCCTTTTCATCTTATTTGATCTATATACATCCAAGCGATGGGAAATTATCTCCAAGGCCTCGGCACTCAACTCATGTTCATGACTCACATTCTATTAAGAAAACACATATACGTATGAAATTAATAAATATTTATAAAATTAGATAAACTGAAACTAACAATAAAGCTAATATATATCTATAAAGTTAACATAATTAAAATTTAAAAAACTAGATAAAAGGAAACTAAAATATGAAGCTTTAATATGGTTATACCTCTTTAGATATCTCTTGTTCTAGTAGACGCCTTTTAACTTTTTTGAGAGCCATTTCCATGCAAAACTCGAGGCGAAGGCTCTTTAGTTCATTATTCTTTTGAATTTCCTTAGGATCTTTTCTCAGCTAATGAGAATCATGAAAACGAGGACAACCCTTTTGATGAGGTGGAATTG
This sequence comes from Pseudotsuga menziesii, assembly GCA_001517045.1. NCBI lineage: Eukaryota > Viridiplantae > Streptophyta > Pinopsida > Pinales > Pinaceae > Pseudotsuga > Pseudotsuga menziesii. The sequence goes on along the minus strand of LPNX010710380.1, from coordinate 28,628 downwards.
GACTAATTTGATGGACCCGTTGTCGATGTTTGTTTAGTGCATCAACTGTAGTGACTGCATATTTACTCTTGCATGTACCAATCATGCAATAATGAAGTGGATGTAAACCTAATGAAGTGGATGTAAACCTGGTCTTTTGACTATTTTGAAATCAAATTCTCCCTCTTGAGGTTCCATAATGAATTGTTGAAAAATTGTCAAACATATACTTTTTTTCCTCAATAAATACTATTACTCTCTCTATATATGTATTTACATATCTTATATAAACATATACATTTTAGAAGTCATGTTCAACCACAAATGGCTTAAACTAGATATTGTGAAAAAACAATCTCACTAAATTGAATTATTTAAATCTTCTTTCAAACTTAAAGTGACAGTATTTTCAACAACCTAATAAAATAAAATGTTGTAATAAAGTTTAAAATGCAGTCTATCGAAAAACTTATATATTAATCCAATTCAAATCCTTACATATAAACAATTATGCCTATAAAAACGAGTATATGAAAATAAAAAAGAGTAGTATATTGAATGACCAAAATGCCTCGTAGTTGTCGGAATCTGGCATACCAGAAATTATTGAAACAATAATTTTTGTTGTTTAGATCATTTGCTGGTTTCAAAATCTTCCCTTTAGTCTAGAATGGCCATTGTTGATTAATGAAATCACGAAATTGCAAAAACTGCAGTTTCTTAGTCAAATTTTGATCGGTTTCCATGAAAAAATGACCGGAAAGGTGGGGCATTTTAGTTAGCCTTTATCCTACATGAAATAAAAATGTCATTGCACACATTGTCTCTAATCTCAAATTCATGGATTTCTCAATTTAGAAATTGCCCAACATCATCACAACGACGGATTATTTGACTTGGTGGGTAGAAGTTGAGCCCGTAAGGGATTGTTCTACAGATCTTCTTGCTCCAAGAAAATCTCCCAGCTCCAATACTAATTCTTTCAGGTATCCTTTATTTGATAGAGATTTATTTTTACCGCTTACAGACTGTGATGGCTTTAGTTCATGTTGGAGTGAGGCAAGTTTCAGGCGGACCTTGCTGTAAACTCACTATTAACCTCCTCACTCGATCAATTCAACTCTTCATATAAATAGTAAGTGAGGGGAGGGTTAGGTTCATTCATCCAATGGGTGCAGGCTCATCCATCCGACCAGGTTCATTCAAAAGCTTAATAAAATAAGGAGTCATCTATTTCACAGTTATGGCGTATCTGAAACCACTATTCGAACACCTCTGAGGAATACCTCAGTTACAAAAGTACTTGAGCAATTATTCAAACAAACAACCCACATTAAGAAATAATGCACATACTAATATGAGATCCTAAAATTTTAATTGAATATATGAGCATGACACTGAGAGATAATAAGAATTTATTGGTTCTATTTAATTGAACATACATCACACTGAGATCTACTTGTATATATCACTTTTTAAAATTATATTGATTTGGATTGGAGAGGCACCTGTTTCCATGACAAGAGCTGGGTGGCAGCTAGATATCCCCTCGAGCCGACGCAGTGTACCACCAAGTTCCTCTTGGAGGGTGCAGTTGCATCAAATAGGAGCAGCCCTCAGGGCCTTCGTGGGTTCAGTGGCAAGCAAATAGGAATGCAAGTAGCGTGACGAGCACTTGGTGGAATTCATGGAAGGTGAAGCTGTAATACTATTGCCATGCAACATGCAACCATGGATTCCATACAGAATGTATAGAAAAATGGCTTCGTTCTCACTCTACCTATCCCGCATGTAGACTTTGGACTCCTCTTTGTCGCTATAAAAGATGGAAAACAACATTCAACATAACAAATCAAATGCCCAAGAAGGGTATATTCATCAATCAAGAAATCTGCATGAGGACTGTCCAAGAATCTTTGACATAGTCTGGAATTAAGCAATAGAAATGTTGTTGGTCAGATGGCCAGCATAAAGGCTGGATATCCCCTTGAGCCGATGCAGTGAACCAACAAGTTCCTCCCGCAGGGTGCAGTAGCATCAAACAAGAGCTTGTCATTTTCCTTCGTGGGAGTTGTTAGAAGGAAAAGAAGAATACAAGCAACGTGAGGAAAACAACGCTCAGTGTAGCAGCCGATTGGAACTGGTGGGTGCAGTTACAACAAACAAGATATTTCCTTGGGGTTTTCATGGGTTCAGTTGCGGGGTGCAGGCAGAGAGGGAAACACCGCTCGGGTTGAGAATGGAAGCAGGCGAGACAACAACCTGGGGAATAATGTGGGTAGGAAACAACCATAATTGGCCCATCTAGTCGCACCATCCTTACAAATTTAATCCGAGGTGATCTTCCCCGTCCCGGCTGCATCCTAGTGAAGATCTCCCAGCCGACGTATCTCTCCCAGATCTTCAATCGAGGCTTTCATGATCAACCTCGGTGCATGTTTATTGCGTTTCAATGTGATTATGGATGGTGCATCATGGGCCATGCCCTCATGCATGATGATGGCGATATTGGTTCTTGGATGGCGCATGGTGGTGCTATGTGCTATGTTGGTTGTGTCTTGCCTGACCCGACTTGTCTGAAACCCAAAGTCGCAATCCGTAGAATCGGTTACCTTGGGATGCCCCCGCAGTAGGTGCCTTAAACACTCTGCTGCAGGGTGCATATTGGTTGCCAAAAAAAATTGTTTTTTTTTTTTTTAAATTTTAATTTTGAATTAAGTTTTGAACCAAGTAAAAATGGTCATATCAAAGCTCAAAGCTCCAATTAGAAATTAAAAATTTATATTTTAAAAATTAGAAAATTGTTTTTTATTTATTTTTGGATGATTCAATTTAATATTTTTTTATAAAACTTTATAAAATTATTGATAAAAATATTTACACACTATAAGTTAATTAAGTTAGTTTAAAGTCAATTAAAATTGATGAAAAACCCATTGCAATATACTTTTCAAATCTCAAATCTCATGCTTGGCAAGTATAATAATAATATACTTGCGGGTGTAATAATACTCAAATGTCATTAATACTTTTTATTATTATTTATAGCAAGTTTAAATACTTTTTGGATTTTTTTAGGGATTTTATTATTATCTAATTTAGTTAATTTGTTTTTAATGTATAAATAAATTTAATTGGTTTAAATATTTTAATGGAAGTAATCATACTTCTGAATGCATAAATAAATTTAGTTGGCTCAATACTTTAAAGACACAAAAAATTATCATATATTTTTTCAAGAATAAATTTAAAATTTCTTTCTTATTTTGTAAAAAACAGCACAGAAAACAAAAAAAACCCAAAAAAGTTGGCAACATCTAACAATTAAACTATTATTATTAAAAAGTTTATTAAGTTCATTCAACCAATTTTAATTTATAAAACCTAAAAAAAGCTTAAATACAAACATATACCACATATATAATATTAATAAATTAAATATATATAAAAATAAAATAGAAATAGAAATATAAAATGAAATTATTATAATAAATAATTCTTATATTTCTTTAAATTTTATATTATGAAAGTCTATACCTCAAAAGATTTGACCATATGATGAATTGAATTACTTAACATTTTATTTATATACTTAAAAGGCTTTATAAATAATCTATATTTTTATAAAATTATATTAATATATTATTAATTAATTAACTTTTATATTTTATTATTTTTATTACATATTCTATAAATGAAGAAAAACATTAAATCGTCCATGTGTATATGATAAATTATTTTAAATGATTAAAAAGTTATACGACTATGTCCACATATATATATATATATATATATATATATATATATATATTATAACTTCTTCTCAACTTCTTATAATTTTATTCATTAACCAGATTACTTATGTAAAAGCCAAAAGTAAGTATTGGTAGTCATTCCGTGATTGAATTATTTACATACAACTATTGTACCCTCAATAGACTTAACGCCAAAAGTAAGTTTGGATAAAGTATGGATGAGACCGTATTTTTTGTGATTAAATTATTTGCGGCAATAAACTTTAATGTAGCCAACAGCTTGCTAAAAGCAGATTATAAGCCAATATTGAAAGGACTTTTTTTTTCACACACAAATACAACTTTATTTAATTAGAAAAGTTTGTTTGTTTGTTTGTTTTCTTTTGATTTGTTTGTTTGTTTTTTTTTTTCAGTGGAAAAAACCATTCCTTGGTATTCATTGAATCAAAGAAACCTAATCACCAATACAACAAACATACGTCCAAAACAAAACAGAAAACCGCAGAAATACAGGGGTACCCAAAGCACCTGGGAATCACTACAATATATCCCTCTCATAAGAGAGCTGAGTGAATCAGTCATCTATGTCCCTAGAGAAGATAATAGGAGCCCAGAAATCTAATCCAAGCAAAGAAGGTGACTCTTGTATCATGTAGTAGCTTGCTCAACATACCTAATAGTAGCTCAATGAATCATGAGAGATAAACTGTAATAGAATGAGCATATTCTAAAAAAGTTGTGATGAGTCAACCCCAATAATCTCATTTCCAAATGATTCAGTAAGTAAGAGATGGCTCGGAGCCAAGTGCAATCCTTCCTTGGATAAGATATCTGCCGTCCTATTATGTTCCCTATAGACATGACTGAAATCCACCCAAGTAAATGAGGACATGAGAATTCTGGTGTTGAAGCACCAAGCCTCAAGATTCACCATGTCCAAGGTAGATTCTTTTTTTGCCCAGTTTATAATCACAGAGGAGTCGCCAAAGATATGTAGGTAAGGCAACCCAATATCCTTGGCGACCTGTAGTGATGCCCAGAGTGCCAAGAGTTCTGCTCTAGTATTTATGCAGCTGCCACATCCAAGTTTGCACGCAAGAAGGTGATGTTCATTCAGCCAAAGACAAAAGCCCGCTCCACCATTGTTATTTGCAGCTGCTCCATCAAAAAAGATCATAGGAAACACAGAAGTAGGAGACTTCCCAATATTCCTAATTTTAACCCTGTGCTTCAGAAGAGGCTTAAAGGTATTTACCTTCTAAAAAATAATATGTAACACGCTAGTCATAATAGGTTTCTGATCATCAAAACATAATCGGTTCCTGGCCTTCCAAATATTCCATATAAAGAAAAGGGGTAGATACAGTAAAGAAACCCTATTTGATACCCAAATAGAGAGATTTTCCAAAAAGGTAGGCGCATTCCATAGTATGTTCACATCAAAAATACAGTTGAGCCCACAAATCACCTCCTTCAGAAAATGACAGCTAACAAATAGGTGATCAACTGATTCAACATCCTCTTTACAGAGACAGCACCTATTAGGTCCGATCATTCCTTTCTTGCTTAAATTGTTCGAAGTATTAATTTTTTTATTACAAGTGAGCCACACAAAACACTTAACCTTAAGGGGAATATTAAAGTACCAAATCTTCATCATAATATCATTTTCCAAAGCAGTTTTGTGATTTGAGACAATAAATTCATATGCTTTCTTTGTTGTCACCTTACCCATTTGCTCATCAAACATCCATAACAGCCTGTCCTCAGTATGTCCAATCCTAATACCCCCATGTGACAAACCTTTTACATAGGAGGACCACTGAGTAGCCCATTCACCCCCCAATAGCAGGTCAGAGGCAGAGTACCAACCTATCCCATCCGTACCACATACATTCAGGTTTTGAGCCTGTGCAAGGTATGTAATCCCCATGTCAGTGAGATATTCTTTGAGCTCCTCAAAAAGAAAGTACTGTGAGTTGAGCCCCGCAATGGGGTCAATGCCCACTTTGATTTTTAATCCATTACCCACCTTCCATCCCAGCTGACAGGTGATCCACTCAATAATCCTTATAAACCCATTCCAAAAATAAGTACCAATAATACTGAATGTCCGGCCACGAATCCAATCTTCAAGAGGTCTGTTCTTTAAGTATTTATGGACAATAATCCTGCTCCAGATCCTAGTACCAGTAAGTAGTTTCCACATACTCTTAAGTCTCAGAGAAATACCGAACCATTCAAGATTCTTGATATCCCAACCACCGAATTCAAAAGGTAAGGAAAGAGTTTCCCAGTTTACCAAATGAGAAAACTGATGTCCTTTAGAGGAACCCCAGAGAAAGGAGAAAATAAGTTTGCGCAGTGCATTTAGTATGGATTTAGGGCATCTTGCCAAAGTGAACCAATAGACAGCCAACCCAGTTAGCACAGCTTTAATGAGGACCACTCTGTCACCAAGTGAGAGATACTTGTAAGTCTAGTTATGATTTTTTCTTTCAAATAAGCTGATCATCCATCTCCAATCCGAGGTGTGGTATCCAAAAGGTTTAAGATGATAGCCCAAGTACTTGAAACCCACAGTAATAGGATCCATCCTAAACGGAAATAGCTCAACAAATTTTCCCTTGATGTTAGAATCCACATTATGATATAGAAAGGTAGATTTTAATGGGCTAACAGACATCCCAGATACCCGACAAAATAAATCAAGAGCACCTTTATATGCACTCCATTCATCAATAGTACCCATACCAATAAGAATAACATCATCCACGAAAAACAAGTGCGTTAAGGATAGATGAGGAGAGTATTGATAACCCATAATCAATCCATAGTGTTGTGCATCCATAATAATGCGACTGAGGCCCTCCATAATCAAAATGAATAAGAGGGGTGACAAGGGACAACCTTGATGAAGCCCCCTAGAGATAGGAAAAAAATGAGGGTGATCCATTTACTAATACAGCAAAACAGGAGCTCATGACACAACCCATAATCCAATTGACACCCATAAGAGGGATACCTATTTGAATGAGCAACAACCTGATGAAGGTCCAGTTGGCTCTATCAAAAGCTTTAATCAGGTCCAGTTTTGATACCAAGACATTTGAATTTTTAGTCTTAATCGAGTGTAGTAATTCCTGGGTAATACCAACCGGTTCAGTAATCTGTCTGTCCTTGAGAAAACCAAATTGATGTGCTAATAGTGAACAGTTTAAGATAGGCTTTAGTCTGATGGCAGTAATCTTTGAAATAATCTTGTCGACCAGGTTACATAATGAGATCGGACGGAAATCAACAAAAGTCAATGGCTTTTCACATTTAGGTATTAGGGTTAAAAAGATAGAATTTAGGGCCCCCATGACTTTACCATGTAATCTGGCTTGTTCCACAGCTAGTACCAAATCCTCCCCCACCAGATCAAAGAAGGCCAGAAAGAATTGAACAGGACACCCATCAGGTCCAGGACTCTTATCCTTCTTAAACCCCCTGAGTACAGCTTCAACTTCCAGCCCCGATATGGGCTTAATAAAGCAATCAGTATCTTCATCAGTAGTCATGTGTGGAAGGAGCTTGACAACATTCAGTTGTTCAGCAATATCTGAGGACTTGTCATCACTGAAAAGGTCACTAAAGTGATTTTTGCCAAGTAGCTTAAGTGCCTTGTCCTCCGATACAGAGTTTCCTTCCTGGTCATTTAGAGACCAAATGGTATTTGTATTCCTTCTGGCAGATGCAAAGGAGTGAAAAAATCTCATATTTGCAGCCCCCTCATTTAACCACAGTTCCCTACTCTTCAGCCTTTGAATAGTGATCTCATGGGCCCAATATTTTCCCTTCATTTCCTGAAAAGTTCCCCATTTTTTAGCATTTTGAACCGATAAAATACCAGAGTCCTCCAATAATAATTCTGAGATGCCTTTATATATATCCAGAATCTGCTGCTTCCTTTCAAGATTCTTAGTCCATTCCTAGTCCTTCATAGAGCCTTTAAGTCTACACAACTTGAAGGTGAGTACATCCATATGGCAATAATCAGTCAGATCTAGAGGAGCCTTCCAGGAAGTAAGTACCAAATGTGTAAATTCCTCCTCCAACAACCAAGCTCTATAAAATTTGAAAGGCCTACAAGGAGCACAACTTTTCAGACCCCATTCCAAACAAATAGGGTAGTGATTTGATACATCAGATGGAGTATCCTAGGTCCTATAGAAGGAAAATCTTGGAAGGAGAGACTCAGAGAGAAAGAACTTGTCCAACCTTTTGCTAATACCAGCAGCCCCCAAGCACCCATTTATCCAGGTAGGGGCAGAAGGGTACATAGAAAGATCAACCAACTTATTCCCAGAGATAAGCTGGGTAAAATAGGATGCCAAGGGATCCAACCTAGCTTTAAGCCCCTAGACTTCAACATAAGATAATGTGAAGTTGAGATCCCCCGCCAGTATTAAATTAGGCATTGCCAGAAGACCACCAGACACCAAGTTGTTCCAATAGGTAGTTCTTTGAACATAGGGACCGTAGCAGTTTATAACAGTAAAGGTCTCTAGCAGACCATTAAAGATAGTTTTAAGTACAATACCAACCAAAGAAGAAAAAGCCTTGCAACGGACCAAGTGAGGGTCCCAACCAACAAGTAGTCCACCAAAGAGACCAGTAGCATCAGAAGCACAAAATTCCCAACCAGGATTAAGTTTAGAGAACAGGTGAAGAGCATGTGCATGACCACACATAGTCTCTTGTAAGAGGATCATATCAGGTCTAAGGTCAAATAATAATACACCAAGGGATTTTTGTTTGGCTAATCCCCTAAACCCACGGATATTCATAGATAAAATATTCATGGAGAAGTGGGCTCCACAGGTGTACATGCTCTATGTACCTGAGAGGAAATAGGAGAGGAAGGTGAGTGTCTGGCCGCCTACTTTAAGCGAGTCGAGAGAGGGGTATAAGTCTTCAGGTCCCCAGTGCCCTCCTGAGGAGGCTTCTTTGATTTTCTGATGGTCACATCCTTAAACCGGATAGAGTCCAATGGTAAGGTAGAGGGGGATAAAGGAGTCTTGTCTGAGAAGATAGAGAGAGCAGTAAGGAGAGAAAGATCCTGGAAGGCCGAAGCTTTAGGTGGACTAGATGAAGTGGTTAAAGGAACAGGCATAGAGCAGCCAACAAGAGAGGAAGGGGTGGATGAAGAGGACAGTCCAAAAGAGCTCAGAGGGAGGGAGGGATAGTGCTCCAGGATAAGGGGAGGAAGGCCAACAACATCAATGTGCTTAGAAGATAAAACCGGAACTAAAGAGACCAAGTTCTCCATCGGTGCAGCATGTGAGTGTATTGCAACAGCTTCCATGTCTTCAATGTACATCAGCTGACCTTTCGAGAGGTCATCAAATGTGGAAGGAGAAGACGAATTATAAATAAGATCAGTGGAGTCCACTAGGGGAATAGTAGGCTGAGAACAAGAATCAAGACGGGTTTGAACGGTGGAGTCAATGGAGTCCTCCAGGGGTGCAATAGACTGGGAACAAGGTTCAGGACGGGGCAAATCAGGGACAGGTATGAAGTTAAAACCATTCCTGATAGGTATACCAGTACGAAGACTGTGACAGGTATTCCGGAGGTGTCCAGTTTCATGGCAAAAGTTACACCTGAATGGCATATGCAGATAATCCAATCTCCGGGTGATAATAATATCACCTCACACAACGTCAATTTCTGAAATAAGTCCCTTTGTGATATCCACTTCAACCAATATCTTTGCTAATCTTTTATCATAAATAAGGTGAAAATCCCTCTCAAGTGCAACAAATCGACCAAGAAGGTTAGCCAGATTTATAAGGACATCCTTATTCCAGAGAGGGAAGGGGAAAGCAGGTAACAAGACCCAGAGATGTCTGACAGTCACTCTTTCAGTAAGAGGATCAAACCCCGACTGCCACTTCTTTAGAACAACAAAACCATCAAGTACCAGCCAAAGTTTATCTATAATAAGTAAAGCATCAGACTCTTCTAAGAATACAAATACTAGCCATTTATTTGCCAGTAAACTAATCGAGGGTACATAATGTATGAGAGGTTTCCAAAGTAGGGTTGCCCAATCAACCCAACCCTCTTTCGACATTGAACAATACTCCAGTCTACCGATCAATGCCCTACAACAAAGGATCTCCACCTTGTCCAAATATACATCATGTCCAAGAACGAAACAAGGTTTATGTTCAAAGGCCTTAAGGGATTTTGCCTTACGACGTGATGAATAATGAAACCGTCCCTTGCCAGGGTGTGTAGGATGACAACCCACAGTCAAGCCCTCCATATCCCAAAGGAGTGGGTTAACAATAGTGGTAGACACAGGAGCGGCACAAAACAGAGGGGTAATTAATACCCGAGACCACCCTTGGGTCAGAACCATTCAAGGGTGACCAACAGTCAGCCTTGAGACACAACGGGTAGAGTAAAATACACCAGCAGGATACCGCCAAATAACCAAAAAACAGGCCAAGGAACAACCTAGATGTAAACCCCAAGCCCCACACCAACCACGGTAATAAAAGGGTTTAATACAACCCAAAAAACAGGGTAAAACAAACCCTACCACATAATTAGAGCAGGATGGTGTAAAGAAATATAAAAATACCAGAAGTAAAAAAAAACCAGCCTCAAAGCTCCACCAACAGTGCTCATATAGTACCGAAAACCACATAAAAAACCCCACCGTAGGAATCACATATAGTACCAGAATCAAAAATAAAAAAGTAAAAAAGGAATTCCCACTTTTTAATGGTTGGTACTAACCCTCATATGAGGGTGAACTCCATATAATAATCAAGAAAAGCCACTAAAAACCCCACCGAGTATAGCCACAAAAAATAGCCCACCAGAAAATAGTGAATAAAAGAGCAATCAGAAACGAACAGAGTTACCTAGAGTTAGGCAAAACTGATTGCAGAGCCATGAGCCAGTGAAAAGTGTGCCCGTAACCGGTTCAGCTACAATCATTCACCAGAGAAAACTGACACTACAGACCGGTTAGCAGTGTTAGCACACCAACAAACCCCAGAGACCAAAGAGGGTCAGTCTTCACCGCACCCCGTTCCAGGAAATCTAAGCCGCAAACCCAACGAAATTTTGTCGGTCCCCCAAATCAGCTTCGCAAGGGATGCCACCGGCAGAAACCCACCCCACCCGGTAACCAAAGCCAAAAACTATACCAACACGAGGGCAGCAGCGCTCCCCAGTCTAGGAAATCCAGGCCACAAAACCAACTATGTTCGTCGGTCCCCCAAACAGGTCAAGGATCTGCACGTCAGTCTTCCGACAGGCGCCATAGCTCTCAAAAGATAAAGCAAGCTAATCCCCATAATCTCGTGCATGTATCACCGACCAACCCAACATTCACTAAGAGGCATGTGCCCTAAAGTCAACCCCTGTGCAAAGAAACATCTAAAGATAATACAAACCCCGAAAACAATCCAAAAATGTGCACCAACGCGACACCTGGTTAGGCTGCACATCGCAGAAGGAAACCGATGGTGGGTGAAAAAGAAATGGCTATGGAAATAACCCAGCGTGCTACCCACTAGGCCAATACCACTGAAGGTACCAATAGTGGGAAAGGAAAAGGAGGGAATTGAATATCCCAGTGCAGCCCCCCAATACTCCAGAAAAAACCTCAGATACCAGTGCAGGGTCAATGCCGATGAAACCCTAGGTCCGTCTCCATTCACCGCGTCGCAGAGCTCCAAGGAAACATGTGTCTTACATGTCAATCACAGGGAGACAGTGAAACATATTTTTCATAACCCTTAATATCAATGTCGAAGGGAACCGTATATTGTGTCTTTGTAATCAAAGATTAACCTTCAAAACTTGTATTGTAGATACATAGAATCCTATTCCGACTAGCTAATGCTTAATGTCCCTTGCTCGAGACATGTTGCTCCGTTAAACATGGACCAATGGATGGATTCCATACCTTCTCTGATGGCTTGCTTAGAAAGATCGTCTGCTTCGAAGTTCAATTCTCGAAATATATGGCAGAAAGATGTGTGCTGAAAATGCTCGATTAGGTCTTTGGTTCTGCTGATCCAATGGAGAAACTGGATAGAATGAAGATCGTGGTAACCTCTTGCCCAGTCCACAATGACTTACATTGTGACTGGTAGAATATTTTTAAGTTTTGCGAAGTGGAGTAAGCCCCATAAAGCAATAAGCTCAGCTTTGGTATTTGATCTAGGGCCAATGCTTAGCTTGAGTTTGAAATGCAAGTTCTTATCTTTTTTGATTAGCATGCCAACACCACATATACCTCCCTGCTGGGGACTGCAAAAAAGGCCACAATAACATGTTGATCCGGCTGTATGGATATAGTTCTCTTGCTGTGCGGAGCTTGTTTCAAAACATCATATGAGTGTAGCCATCTTATGATGGTCGAGACAGTAGTATTACGGTCAGGTTTCCCATTCTTAAAGGTGATGATATTCTGCATTCTCCATACCGACCAAAGAATGGCGATTGGAACATCTAAATGGAAGGGCTTGCAATCTAATATGGAGGTGAAATTATCAAAAATATTCTACTTCTCCCAGGTAGCAGAGACTGAAAGAAAGGAGCAAATATTAGCCCAAATTTCCTGGAAGAAAGTGCACTCACCGAAAATATGGTTTGTGGTTTCCAGGTTATTTGAACAGAGACCGCACCATCTAGGGCCAGAATGGATACGCTTCTGCAGGATGTCCCAAGTTAATATTGTCTGCACAATGCATAACTAGGCAAAGCATATCAACTTAGTTGGTAGACAACCACTCCATAATTGTTTAAGCAGAGACGCTTGTGGAATTGGTTTCTGATGGGAAGTGAGATATTCATACATAGATTTAGCAGTAACAGATCCATTTCAAGGATTTCCAATCCAAACTATCTGGTCGGCTTCCCTGTTCAGATATATGCCCGCAACAGTCAGTGCCGAGATGTAAGATGTCCACTCCATGGTTAAATTTCCCTTGAGGTCGAGATTGTCCGCGCTGCTCCAACAGGGAAATCCGTGCCCATGCTGTAGAAAGATATGAGAGAGACAAAAAAATGTTCATGGCGTGAAGATGTTTGATCAGCGCATCTGACAGAATGTAAGAGTCCACTCCCATGATTGGATCAATGCCAAGGAATATTTGAGAGCCTCGGCCTACTTGTCAAGAGAGAGAAGGGGTGATATATGGGAGGGTGCTCGCCAGACTGTGCCAGACCAATGAGGAGTTTCTGGGGCCGATGTTGCCAGTTCTGAACCAATATTCGATAGGCAGCCTATGGAGGTATTTGCACTTGATAACTTTACCCCAAAGTCCATCATCTTGAAGCACCCACCAGAGGCTCTTTGTGTAGAGTGAGGAGTTGAAAGTAGCGAAATCCTTGATGCCCCATCCTTCATGGTTGCATGGAGTGGAGAGTATATCCCAGCTGACGAGATGATATTTATGCAAATTATCCTTGCCACACCACAGATAGGTGAAGATAGTCCTTGGAATGTTGCTTATAACTCCTGTCAAAAATCTCAGCAGAGATAGCCAATAAACATGAATACTCTATAAAACAGCCTTAACAAGTGTGAGTTGGCCTCCCAGAGAAATCCAGCGTGATGACCAACCCTCTAGTTTATGATGTATCTTACTTATAATCCAGTTCCAATCCGATTTCTTGTAGTTATTGGGCTTCAAGTAATAGCCCAAGTATACTAGTCCTTCATCAACACTGTCAGACTGGACATTAAGGATGTTGGCAATGTTAGAAGACAGTGTATCATCCTGACAGTAATGTCGGAAGTATGATTTTCGGGAGCTGATGGTTAGGCTAGTTGCAGAGCAGAATACATATAAGAGGTATTTGATCAAACCCCATTTAGCTTCTGATCCCCTATCGGGTATAATAATGTCGTCAACAAAAATGATGAGGGAAAGGGTTAGACAGTAGGATATTTTTGCCCCCTGTAATGAGCCATCAGACCTAGCCTTGGTGAAGAGATGACAAATCCCTTCCATGGACAAGATGAAAAGAAAGGATGATAAGGGGCATCCTTGTTTGATTCCACGGCGGCTCCTGAAGAAAGTAGTTGGGGATCCATTAATCGGGATGGAAAATGATCTAGAGGTAATGCACATCATTATCCATCTAGTAAATTCAAATGGCAATCCAACCTAGAGGAGGACGAGATGTAGAAAGGTCCAGTCTAGCCTATCATAAGCCTTTTCCAAATCTAATTTGATGAGACAATCGCCAAGGTTCTTCTTCTTGATTGAATGCAAACATTCCTGTACAAAAGGGTCAAGGATTTTCCTTCTAGGTAGAAAGCCAAACTGCTCCTCCGATATGACCTTACTGAGAGTGGGCTTCATCCGATCAGTGATTATCTTTGTAATAGGTTTGTAAAGTAGATTGCATAAGGCTATGGGCCTGTAATCATTGAATTCAGAAGGCTTCTCCTTTTTAGGTATAAGAGTGATGAAGGTTTGATTTAATGCCTCCGGTAAGATCCCTGATAACCTCGAGTCTTCCACAGCCTTAGTCATCCAGCTCCCTAAAATGTCAAAGAAATGTATATAGAATTTGATGGTCCATCCGTCTGGTCCTGGGATTTTGTCCTTTTTAAAATGCTTAAGGGTTTTCAATACTAAATCTTCAGTGATAGGTTCTGCCAGTCTATCACAATTAGCATGATCAAAAAATTGAGGGTAATGCTTGACCACCTCAAGCTGCTTGGTAATGCAAATGTCCTCCTGAACATTATAAGCTGCCTGGAAATGGATTCTAGCAGCCCTTTGAATGGATGGAGTATCATATACCACTACTCCATTCACATCAGTGGCCTCCCATAAGGCATTGGTCATACGTCTCTTGTTGGCGGATGGATGGAAATATTTTGTGTTAGAGTCACCAGCTTTAAGCCAGATGGCCCTGCTTTGAAGTCTGATGGATTCCCCCTTGTGCAGTAAGAGAGATTGTTTCTCAGACTCTAGAGCAATAATGAATGACTTTCTATTTTCAGAGAAGTATTCCGCATCGACTATCTCTGTGAGATTCTCAAGTTGAGTCTCTATACAAAGCAAATCAGTGGCCTGGGCCTTTTTTTTTATCCTTCTCCCACACAATGACCTCCCTCTTTAACTAATTTAGTATCCAGATGAGCCCCTCCAGAGAACTCGCTCGGGTTGGCACATGGCGAGACAATAAGTCCCGATGCTCAAAAATAAACTAATTGAGCTCAGGATCACTCAACTAGGAAGAGTTGAACTTGAAAGGGTAAGAGTGAAAGGTGTTGTTGAAATCGATTTGCAAGCAGATCTCTCTGTGGTCAGAGAATCTGGTAAACCAAGACCATGATCTAAACTTGCCGACAGAACTGCAAAGACTATCTGCCATAAAGAATCTATCAAGGCGTTTGGCAATCCCCTCATTACCAGAATGTCCATTCGACCATGTAGGATCGAGAATCTCGAGGATGATATCGACCAGATGAACTCCATCGAAAAGATCAGTAAAGTAATCAGCAAGTGTGTCCAATGGCCTGCCCGCTCCCCAAACTTCACTAGGAGATAGAGTGAAGTTGAGGTCCCTGGTAAGAATTAAGTTGGGAAGTGATAGACACCCTGTCGCAGACAAATGGTCCTAGAACCTCTTCCTTTCTTGACAAGGAGTGTAAATATTAAGAATGTTCAACTGTTGATCGAAACCATTAATACGACCTGAGAGTAAAATGTCGGCACTAATAGAAAAAGACTGAAAGTTTGCCACAGATGGATTCCAGGCCGCCAGAGTGCCCATTGAAAGTCCAGTATAATTCAAGGTGGTCACCCTCCAGTCCGGTTTGATTTTGAGAAAGAAATCACAAGACGAGGATGCATCAAGCATCGTTTCATGTAGGAGAAGAATGTCAACATGATGGAGGTCGAGATGCCTCTTCAGTGCAACTCTCTTTGTAAACCCTTCGAAAGGGCTGCCTCTTTAAAATCCCATTCAGTAATGTCATCAGCAAAGGTGGCTTCCATAAATGACCCATCCCCAGCAATAAATATGGTTACATGGTGCTCACTAGAAGATGCCCTGATGGAATCCTTTATATTTTTACAGTTGTCGGGACCCTTCTTATGTCCCTTGCCTTTTCGAATAGTTACATTGACTGATCTGATTGAGGAAATATGTTTAACATCTGGGGAGCAAAGTCCCTCTGCTGTTTAAGCAGGAAGAGGGTTGCAGTGATCTAAACACATATGCAGCCTCAAAACATCCTCGGAAGGCTCAAGCTGTTTAGTTAAAGGGGAAGAGGAGATGTTGAAGTCAAGTGGGAGAGAAGAGTTCGGAGGAGAGTGGGTGATGGCAGGAATTGTAGTGGGAGGAGACGAAGTGGTTACGGTCAAAGGTGGATATTCAGAGTCATTGATGGGTGGGGGGCCAAGTAAGGAAGTCAAAACAAGAAAAGAATCAGAGTGATGGGGGGAAATGGAGGAAAGAGTGTGAGGGCTAGTGGCCGTAACGAGTGATGGCACCAGTGGTTCATCACGCTCAACAAAGGATCCTGTGGGAGGAGTCTATAGAGTCCCCTGGTCGTCTAAAGATGGGGGTCTAGTCGAAGCTGCTCCATTTTCTAAAATCACAAGGGCTTCAAGGATTTCAACAGTAGAAATAAAGTATAGCAGAAGTGGTACCGAGGCAGCAAACTTTCCTACGAAGGAGATGGCTGAATCTTTATCCAAAGGAAGAGGGAAGCTAAGATCCTTAGCCATATCAGTGGAAGGCTCAGGATCATGTATTCTCTCATTGATATGTGGGAGGGGACCTGAACAAGATGCTTTAAGATGCCCTGTAGCTCTACATTTATGACATCTGATGGGACTGTATTCAGTGGGTAATCGAACATGTATTTCAATTTTCCACAATAAACTTTGTCAAAATGCATATTTCGTATCTTTTTCTCCGAAAAAAAATACTTTATAAATGTATATGTTGTTCTTGCACAGTAGAAATTATAAATTTCTGAACATAGTCAGAGTTTAGACACAGATTAAAAATTATAAATTTCTGAACATAGACAGAGTTTAGACATAGATTAAAATGATTTGAATAATATTAAAGATTACATCTGAGACCAACAGTAGACAAAAGAATATAATAGATAGTAAAAAAGATGGCCAATAAAACAGAAAGAAAAGTTGCTCGCTGAAAACAAATATGAGCACAAAAACAAAATTGGACCAAGTAGATAGTCCCAGCACCAACACCAAACTCAATTAGGGATAATTTGGAGGTTAGCCACTGTAGCAAAAAATTCTGCAAACCAAAATTCAAAAAAGATGAACCTCTCCGAGTAAAAAAAAACTCTCTTTAATAAAGCATGGAGTAGTCTATCTAGTCTACGATTTCGCCCGGGCGGCGAATCGTCTCCGGCAAACTTCGGCTCCAGCTGGTGTCGTTGTCCTCTACCCCATTGTCTGGCTTGATGTCAACATCAAACCATGTCACAATTATGTTATCTTCTTTAATGTTTCTAAATTTTAATATGTGTATGTTTGAATTATTTAGAGATGTATTTCATTATCCCTTTACCTTAGTTTTTTGTAGGTAGGACACATTATATTAAAATATTATTGAAACTTTACATATTCATGCGTCCATTATTGCCACCTTGGCATTCTGAATCAACCAACTATCTATACCTTTTCTTAACATTAAACAGACCAACACAACCCCTCCCTCGAAGAGGAAAATAGGGCATACATACCATTAGAATAATAACAATACCCAAGTCAAAATATTACAGAAGATCATTACAACATTTTCTAAGGCTCTAAATACCAACAAACCAAACATATATGGCCCAAAATTCTATCAACCAAACCACAATTTTTTCACAAAACCAAACTGAACAAAATTGATAAACACAACCATCAACCATCCTAGAATGAGAGCCCAAATAAAAACCATTAAGGCACCTGGAATCTTAGCAGAGAAGACACATGCCCAGTGTGTGGCTGGCCTCCTGTTGGGTCATTCCTTCCATTTTGGATATCTGCGTCCTAGTTCCCTACCATGCCCAGTTGTTGAAGAAAATGTAAGCACGGTTATTTTCATATCGCATCAATCTTCATGTGTAAGAGTCGGGTGTCTACATATAATTCATGCCAAAAAGCCACTGAAACCTCGTCCCCTTTATCCTTATCCTCTTGTTCCAACAGCACGTGACCAAGGAGCCCCTTCACAACCTGGGTCTTGGATCCACTGCTTTAGAGCAACCAACTCCATCGTAGGAATATTATCCTCCACCTCATGCCATAGACTGTGTTCAGACATCTCAATGTCTAATCGAATCGACGGATATAACTAGGAAACATGAGCAACCTGCAACTACTCCCTATTTTCCCTTCGCTTTTCTCTATCATCCAACCCCCCAACTTCTCTTTTTTTTTTCCGTTCTACTACCACCTCCCTTATGAAGTTATATTTAGTCAAACAAACATAACAAAAGTAGTAAAAGCATAATCATAATACTAATTTATTTTTAAGGTCACAACATGGTGATCCAAGTATTTGGTTTACAAAGATGTACATACATTACCCTCCGTTGGATATGAACTTGGAAGACCTTTTCTTAACCTTTAGATCCACTTTTGAAACATCTTTTTTAACAAAGACCAAAAATATCTTTAAATTCCAATATATAACTAAATAAACAAACTTTATGATAAAAATATTATCTATTTACATAAATATTACATGTAATGGAAATGTATTATAAAAACAACTTACAAGTTATGTTTTATCAATTATAAAACTTAACATATATAAAACAATGCATTGAAGTTAAAACACAAAATTATCAACCACATATGATACATGGTAATGAACTTATTAATTTACTAAAAACAAAGATGCTCAAATTAAAAAATATGAATTTAGAAATAACTTTCAAAATATTAAAAATTGAAAAAAATAAGTGTGCACATACCCACATTAGAATGATTGACATAACTCAACCATAACATCAACAAGAAGGGGTTGGCATAACCAACTTTGCGTAGAGCCTTTGATGTCAATTTTAAATAGAAAATTGATTCAATGGCTCATTATGAAATGTCACCATGTGACATTTATTCCATATTAAATAAAAATAAAATTGATGATTTTAATTCCAAATTGTTGGTATCATAATTCATTGGCCCAATTGGCCTCACTACCTACTCTAGGCATGCTAGCTTGCTTCTTAGAAAAAACATCTACTTTGAAGTTGGCCCCACACATTTTCCCTTCACTATCAACACGAGGCATATGCATCAACTTATTCAAAGGATGTTCAAAATTCTGCAAGCCAGTTGATGTAGAGAAAAAACAACTTGCAAAGGAAAAAGAAATACATGTATATATAAGAAACTAAAAATTAATAATGTGTGATGTTAGATAAGCTCTAATTTAGTAAAATATTTTCCACAACCTTCTTTAAGGTCATTTGGCTCATCAGATAGGACAAGGTAATCATCCGCTAGGACAAGGTAATCATCAGATGCAGTGCCCTAAAAGGCACTAAACCATTGACATCCTGCAGTAAACATAGTTATTGAGTCCAAACAAACAAACAAAAAATCTACAATTTTAAAAAATGATTTTGTTCAAATAAATAGATACTAAGTGCAACATTTGTTCAGGGAAGAAGATCTCAATTACCCATTTGATTTTGAAAAGCTATCTTCCCCTTCCCTCCCATAACAAAAAGAAAAATCCTTCCCTCCCCAAACAAGTAAAAGGAATACCCATTTGATTATGAAAATCTATCTTCCCCTTCCCTGCCATAACAAAAATAAAAATCCTTCCCTCCCCACATATCCATTGGGAAATAATTAATGCTCTAGAAAAAAGGGCAATAGGAATGACTTAGGGAGAATTTCTTCACAACATTTGCAAAGGAATATAAACCATCAAATTAGAATTTTAAATGTTTTTAGCAAAGAGGTATATTCACGAGCCAGACTAAACTGGTATGCTATATTATGTAACAAATATTAAAATGGTAAATAAAAAATGGTCTCCCCACACTCAAGACCAGATCTCCGAACTTAGAACTTAGAGGAATGCAATAAAGCAGACAGTTAGGTTGGAGCTTAGAAGGTTGGGATCTGAGTCATGTCAGTATGCCGCCTTGAATCAATGATGCTATTACATTGTTGCATCAAGTTAGAAAGAAGAAATTCAATGAACCTTCTTGTATTTATAGTCATAATTATTCGTACGTATATCTTAATAATGCCCTTAAGAAGAACTGCCAAGTATATAATCTTTATATTACAAGGTTCCTCTGGGCAACTTTGCTATATGTTTCACCTATGATCAGTCAAGTATGCTCAAGGTAGTTTTAGTTGTTAGAAAAAATGCTTATAGTTGATAGTCATTTGGAGTGATCAGACAACTTCTTTCATCTGGGACCCTACGAGCAAATTGAAAGTCATGTATTTGGCAGTTCTGTCCTGTAAATATTTTGGGACAAATGCTTAGTCCTATGACTTCACTAGGGCTAGAAATTTGTAGTGATCGGACAACTTCTTTCATTTGGACCCTAACACTTCTTTCATCTGGACCCTAAGAGCAAACCAATAGTCATGAACTTGGCAGTTCTGTCCTATAAATTTTCCATAATAGAAAAATAAATGGACTGTTTTACAACAGAGAGATAACAGAGTGAGCATTTACCTCTACTTCTTTTAAATAAAAAATATAATCTACTGTTTCAACTGCTACTTCATTTAAGAGTACATTGGCATTAGAAAAGTCATCGCCTTCTAATAATTATATCCAAAAACCACTGAAAGAATGTTGTTGTTATCACACTGTTGTCAGTGAGGATCGAACCTGAGACCTGTGTCTCTAGCAAATTGGCCAAAAGACATCGAATTCACTGAAAGTATGGAAAATTCTTCCCTTTGCCCTTAGGCCACAAGCTATTTGCAAGGCTAAATTTATGACACAGATTTTTTCTTGAGGCTTGTGATTTGAATTTGTTAAATCTTCCTTGCAAAAGGATCTCATCATAACCAATTATGATTGTAAAGCTTCTCCAATAAATAGAACAGATGCGAGGGAGTTTGCAGGGTGAGCAGGACCACCTGTCCTGGCTAGTGAAATGGTAAATCCATGGATTAAATAAAAGAGGCAGGGTTGGAAATGTGTCTTGTCCATTGTCAATTGCAGGATCAGGAAAAACGATTACCTTGAAAATACTACTAAAATTCCAGAGATGGGTAAGGTAATATTGGGAAGCCTCAATTAAATGTCATTATCTCGGCATGGAAAAGGCATGTAGCATGAAGGAATGGGGAAAATTTGCATTGTAGCAGCTCTCGCAAGGGGGTAAAAATGAAGGGTTTACGTTAAACATTTCAATGGAAAATCCAAAATAAGGAAAAGGAAATGAAGGGATAAGAATGATAAGCTTTCAAGTGGTAAAGAGAGCCTGGGAAGTGGAGTCATAAAGAACGAAGGAAAATTTTCCAGAGAGATCTCTGACGACCTGATCTGCAGGATAAGGGCCCCGATCTCTGAGAGTCCAATAGGCTTCTATGAAAATAGCCACTTCATTTGCTGTTCTGTTGAGACCGTATCGTTGCCTCAACATCACTACATTATCTAAGAAACCCTCGAATATGCATATTCACCTATCATCGCTACACACCAT
Organism: Pseudotsuga menziesii; assembly: GCA_001517045.1. NCBI lineage: Eukaryota > Viridiplantae > Streptophyta > Pinopsida > Pinales > Pinaceae > Pseudotsuga > Pseudotsuga menziesii. The sequence goes on along the minus strand of LPNX010710380.1, from coordinate 7,190 downwards.
GTCATTGTGTGAAAATCTTTTCACTTGTGCTTGGAAAACTTGTTCTTTACCTCAAGAAGATTATTTGAAATCACAGTAGCATAGAAAAAATAACAAACAAGATTTTTGTATTCGATATTTTTGAGAAAAAAACCATTTTATACAAATAATAACTCCAATGATAATTGGAACTAACCATAGGTGATTGCACCAGTCCACCATTCTTCCTAGCTTAAGCCAGAGATACAAAATGTAAAATTTTAAACAACATTTTGTCATAAAACTTAGCGTCTACCCAGATGGCATAATATTGTTCTTTATAAAGGCCAAGTTGAGATCGATTGGATGCACTTGCAGTTGGCCCAGGAAAAGCATTGTAAAACATCACAGAATCACCTCTGCATACACGATGTCCATGATACCTTTGCCTTCGAGCTTGGTCGAGGAGGAGAAAAAAATAATGTAATGAACAAAACCATCATAACCAAGAAATGGCAAGAAAATCACTTGCTCCTTTGACGGTAACGATAATTTATTTTAGGGTTGTTATCATGACCATTTCTAGGAGTTGTCCAATTCATGCCCATTCATCTTATCGAGACGTGTCAAGTTGAAGCAGTGCAAGAGCCGAGCCACTGTAAACTCTAGAGAAGGTGTTCCCAACGGGTAACTCCTCCAATCGAGGACAAGCTTGGATTATATACCCAAGTGTATAAGAGATTTGGTAAATAAAACTAGCTTTGCAGAGTTGATCGATTTCACCTTGAATGGCCGGAGACTTTCTTGGATGGATAGGCCTTTGTTTCTGCCGCACTGGATACATGTTTGGCCATGTACAAAGAAAGTGTTATACAATGGCAGCATTTAGTCTCAGCATTTCATAATAAGAACAGGTAAAGACAAAGAAGATGTGCTTGCCGTAATATATCTGGATGGTCCTCCTCCCTGTCATAGAGAAGTGGTAAGGCAAGGACGCAACCATTCATAGGGCTCTGGAGACGCAACAGTTTGTAGGGAAGGATGTAGGGTGAGAGGCAGGCTCTGGGTAGTCAAACTATTTCGAATTCAAATTTCAAATTTTAAACTTGATTGCATGGTATGTAGGGCGAATAGATGATGGTATGTACATGGATGCAACCGCGACACGATAACGGAAAGAGACGGTGAGACAGAAACCCAATAGACCGTTGACGGAGGAAGATTCAACCGATAGCCGGAAGGGACGATGCAACGATTGCGTCTCCAGAGCCTTGTGAATGATTATCGTAAATTTCTTGCTCGTAAACAAGAGAGGCACGGAGGGTTTAAATATGTTAGAGGCCCCGTTGCAGACATTGTTTGATGTTGACATCAGGCCAGACGATGGGGCATAAGACAACGACAGCAGCTGGAGCCGAAGTTTGCAGGAGACGATTCGTCATCCGGGCGAAATCGTCGACTAGATAGACTACTCCATAAAGCATATGCCTGAGAATTCTACTCCCAAAAAATGTGGAAAAAAATATGTTAAAAATCATCTATAAGAAGGCAAGACTTCGTATCTACCATCACTAGACTTAATGCCAAAAGTAAGTATTGATGAGACTACATTTTTTTTCAGTGATTAAATTATTTTCCGGCAATAAACTTTAATGTGTTGTACATATTGGCCAACAGCTTGCTAAAAGCAGATTCCGTATATAAAAGCCAATATAGATGGGACTGCATTCGGGACGGCGAAATCATCGACTAGATAGACTACTCCATAAAGCATCTGCCTGACAATTCTACTCCCGAAAAATGTGGAAAATTTTAAAAAAAAAAATCATCTATAAGAAGGCAAGACTTCGTATCTACCGTCACTAGACTTAATGCCAAAAGTAAGTATTGATGAGACTACATTTTTTTTTAGTGATTAAATTATTCCGGCAATAAACTTTAATGTGTCGTACATATTGGCCAACAACTTGCTAAAAGCAGATTCCATATATAAAAGCCAATATAGATGGGACTGCATTCGGGACGGCAAAATCATCAACTAGATAGACTACTCCATAAAGCATCTGCCTGACAATTCTACTCCCGAAAAATGTGGAAAAAAAATATGTTAAAAATCATCTATAAGAAGGCAAGACCTCGTATCTACCGTCACTAGACTTAATGCCAAAAGTAAGTATTGATGAGACTACATTTTTTTCAGTGATTAAATTATTTGACAGCAATAAACTTTAATGTGTCATACATATTGGCCAACAACTTGCTAAATGCAGATTCCGTATATAAAAGCCAATATAGATGGGATTGCATTCGGGACGTATTTGCCGGCAATAAACTTTAATGTGTCGTACATATTGGCCAAAAGCAGATTCCGTATATAAAAGCCAATATAGATGGGACTGCATTCAGTCCGTAACGAATGTATTTCTACAATAAAGTTTGTCAAAATGGAGATTTCGTATTCAAAGTAATGGAAGCAGATTCGATGATTGAATTATTTGCGGGCAATAAACATTGATGTATGTCCTACTATGTATGTCCGTAATTGAATTTTTATTTCCACAATAGACTTGGTCAGCATGTCACATGCAGATTTCGCGTTCAAAAGCGATGCAGCCATGTGACAGCTTTTATTGCGCATGGTTATTATTTGGCCCGTTTTATTCGGTTGGTATATGGGAGGGATCAAATTGGAAGGAAAGGGTTCTCATTTCCATTTTGAAGGGTTGCGAAAAATTGAACCTTTTGATATTGATATGTAAAAAGAAATTATTTTCAAATATACAACAAAATTTTATTATTTATTAAAAATAATATATATAAAAAATAACAATCAGAAATTTTTTAAGTGATTTAACATTTATATAGAAAAAATGATAATAAGAAAAATCTCAAGTGACATTTACATGAAATCAGTGAGGTAAACCATATACACAATGATTTATTATGTCCAAATTCTTTTTATGGTGAATTACTCAAGAGTTAGTATAGAGGAGGAGATACTAAAATAGAGGTTGATAATGAAGAACATGTATCGGTGATGGAAGATGAGATTGGGAAAAATCCTATTTAGAAAGAGATTGGTGCACTTGTTTTGTTAATGTGAACATAGCATAACCCTTAGGAGTATTGGTTTTTTGTATTGCATTGTTCTTTGGCCTATTTATTTTGTGAAGGTAAATGTTTGTTTCCTATCATGTGCAAGTGATTAGAGTATTTGAGAACTACTCGCACTTCACATGAATGCATAATATGAATTTGGGGATGAAAGTAGCCTCCTGGGGTACTAAAGCTTATTTGTGTCTAGAATTGTTTTGAGAAGAGCTCCAGTACTAGAAGTGCTAAGGCCAAAAGAGATCAGGCATCAAATCCCTAACATTAATAACAAAAACTAAAAAAATAATTTTTGTCCAGTGCGAACATATCCACCTAAAACTAGTGTACTTCTAACATTGTACATCCCTCATAGATTTAAAATTGTTGATCTTGGTTGCGACCACTTGATAATTACCATAACCAATGGTTTAAAGAAATAACATAAAAGTAAAAACCTTAGAAGAATAACTTTTCCATGACATTTTACTTACCTGTTTTGAAATGGACTTTTCTACATGCTATTAAAATCATTGTATTATTATCTTTCCAACTAATGTTATTAAAATCATTGTATTATTATCTTTCCAACTAAAAGCATAAGTTTTTTCCAATCCACTTTTCCATTAAAGACAATTTTTTTACAAATACAATCACAAAGCTAATTGATATGTTTGTTAGGCTATTTTTTTAGGATTCTAATATTATACTTAAGTATAGTATTCTAGGCAATTTTTTTGGATTGAAAAAAACATGTCTATAGATAGGTAGGCGAATATTAAATATGAAACATACAATTAACACTGAAATGTGTAAATTTTGGTGAATATTATGATAAAAAAATAACATATTTTATGTAAATATATTCGATATTAGAGACTAATAATGACCAAATAGCAAATTTATTTTTTGAAAAAAAACCCAAAAAAATAGCCAATTGGCGAAATTTCGCCCCTAAAAATTACCCTAATGTTTGTCCATATGGACCATGTTTTGAGTAACTAGCCATTCAATTTCAAACTCCACCTAATCCCTAAGCATCATCTTTACCATAATAACCTATGTATTAGAACACTTGAAAATTTATCCTTCAAACTTTAGTCTTGATTCTACTAACATCTAGATGTCAAATGAGAGGGATTGATAGGGATTCCCATTTCTCTTTTCAAAACTTAGTGCATCTAATTATTGTTCAAATAGATTGAACAATATCCTTCAAACTTCAATGTGGATCTTACTAGTATCTGGATCTCACATGAGAATGAGTTTTAGAGGGCTTCCACAGTTATCTTTTCAAAATTTCATCTTCTATTTATGTGAAAAGGTTAGACAAAAAAAAGGACTATTTTATATTGTAATCTCTTTGTGAACCTTACATGATTCAAAAATGTCATTTTGACAAAAAAACATATTACAATCTCTTTTCTTAAATTCTAGGTTGATAGGTTTGAGAAGTGATATCCAAGGTAATCGTAGACTGCATTTGATATGTCAACATTATGAGCCTTTATCAAGGTTCATCATCAAGACAATGAGTCAAATTGAGTACAACAGATAAAGATTTATTAATATATCTTTAACAACACATTTCAAGAGAAAATTAGGAAATTGATTTTGTCGACTATATAACTAAGACCAAACCTAAACCCTAAAAATGTTAAGCTAGATAATAAGGAAGTCTAAGTTGTGATTAAAACAAACACCCTAAATTGCTAAAATGATTCTAAATTTAGAATATAATAACCTATTTTTATAAACTATAGAACTAAATGTAATATCTAATTCTAACCTAGAAATACTACAAATTTTTATATAAAAGAATAATTTAAGAGAATTTTTTTAATAACTAGTGAGTTAATGGCCATAACCTACGAAATATTTCATGTTGAAAAGTAACCTAAATTATCATATGTGGGAGAAAACACGAAGTTGGGAAACAATTCCATGACAGATCGTTTTTTGTGTATAATTTCCGGTTTCTCAACCGAGAAAAAAATCAACATATTTTTTCAACCGAGAGTTGTAATATATCTTGGACGAGACATTAACCATGGTTAAAAATCTCTCGTCCAAGAGTTATTCCATAGTTAGATAAGTTTTCGGCCGAGAGTTTTAAACTTTCTCGTCTGAGAGTATTGCCATAATTTTTACATTAAACTCTAGGAAATGTTTCTCGGCAGAGAGATTAGTTTCCTTTTTAACTCTCGGTTGAGAATTGTTTAACTATATAAATCCAAACCCCCTCCCTGCCTAGCCGACCATCGTCATCATTTTCTTGGTTTTTCGTTGTGAGGCTTTCACCCTGAAAACCAAGCCGTTGCTTTTCACACTTGGTCATTGTATTTTCGGGCTTCCGCTTAGTCCATCGTCATCATTTGATTGGTTTTTCGGTCAGGGTAAAAGGTTTTTGGGCTTCTGCTTAGTCCACCATCGCACCATTTCAGGTTTTTCAGTCAGGCAGGGTAACAGTTTTTCGCGCTTGGTAAGGCCTTTTCGGGCTTGCAAATAGAGTTTGGGCACCCATTTCATGTGCCATTTCAGTCGACCATCATCATTGTTCTGTTTCGCACCAGGACGACGGGGTTTCCGCTCAATTAGGTCAGAATTTTCTATCCTGGTGCATGCATTTTTTCATTTTTTGCATCCTGAAATTACCAGTTCTCATAAGGTCGTGTTCAGACTCTCTACCTTCTAGTTATGCCATCATATATGTATTGAATTTACCATCTCTTGGGTGCTGCTAGGTAATGATTGGGCATTTGATAAAAAAACCTGTAATTAACTTAAATAAATAAACCATGATAGAGCAATCATTCAGTCGAGAGGGTGAGTTCTGGGCTTGGTGTCTTGGGCATAGATGGTAGGCAACAGAGCTAGTAGCAGAGGTACCTTACCCCCTTTCACCATAAATTCTACCCCTCAAAACTAGTCCCTGCCTCGCCCCCCCTCTCCTTTCTCGGCGATATAGCTACACACGACAGTGAAAGAGATGGATTTAGTTAAGCAAGTCGAGACACTCACAGAAGGAACTAAGTCAGTAACGAAACAAAGGGGACTAAGTAGCGGTAGGGAAGTAGGCACTTAGTAAGTAGTGGGACAGAGAGAGGGCTTTTCTCAATGAAAGAAGGGGTAGGTATCGGTTCAATAGGGATATAATTATGAATTAAAAGGTCCTTATATTACCTGAGCTAGCTAGATTGAAGGGAATTGACTTTATTTCATCGAAGAATACTTTATTTAGGATGAGTAATGCCTTATGAGGAGGTATTATGAACTGAGGATGGTTCCTAAGAGTTTTATTTTTTGCCTTTCCTACAAAGGAGTGAGCAACCAGCCCTTGTTTTACCTTGGTCAAGTCATTCACCATAGATTTTAACAACTTGTTCACTTCCTCCATACTCATAGGATTCCTATATAAAGGTTACTGGTATAGTGGGTTGTTAATAGTCCCCCCCCCGTACATAGAAGTTCCTCGGTGAAGGTAATAACACCACTCCATCCATCCCATCGTCTTAGGTTGAAGATATAAATCCTGGGTATAGGTTGTTGAATCTCGCTGGCCTGCCCCCAATAATTTAAAGTCTAGTGACTATGAAGCTCTTCCATAGAATGTGACAAGGGGGGGTAAATATATCCTATTATATTGTGGTACCGCCGATTTGGATTCCTAACTTTAAGTAAGTGGTTGTTGGGCAGCACTCAATGCCATGTCCTGAAGTGTAAGTTTGTGAATGAAAGCACTTGTCCTTTCCTTCCTGGCTTGATTCGTAACTTGGCTAGGATAGGAGAATAAAACCGGGCTGGGAGATGAAAGAAATGGTAGGATAATATCACTTATGTGCTTCTTGCTTGCTTGCTAGATTGATTGTGAGCGGGGTGCTACTGGCGGGCTTCTCTTGCTTGCTTGCTAAATTGATTTTTTTTTTTGGGGGGNATAATATCACTTATGTGCTTCTTGCTTGCTTGCTAGATTGATTGTGAGCGGGGTGCTACTGGCGGGCTTCTCTTGCTTGCTTGCTAAATTGATTTTTTTTTTTTGGGGGGGGAGGTTAAGGTGGCTCATTGGGGTACAGAAAGCACTTTCTTATTTGATAAAAATGACATTTAACTACGTTCCTCTATGAGAAGTAGAATTGAATCAA